>PVIJ01011301.1:0-55239 GCA_004024925.1 Scalopus aquaticus | reverse complement strand
AATTCCCCAAAGTGGGATTGCTGGGTCATATGGAAGCTCCATGTTTAGCAGTTTGAGGAATCGCCACACAGCTTTCCATAGTGGTTGGACCAGTTTGCATTCCCACCAGCAGTGTAGAAGAATTCCTTTTTCTCCACATCCTTTCCAGCATTATTATTTTTAAAGATTTATTTACTTATTTATGCATAGAAGAACTGGGGTGTAGGCCAGAGGTGTGGGGGTTCACCAGAGACAGAGTAGGTAGCAGAATAGATGGATATACTGAAATACACTACTGAGGGCAGCAGCGGGTGAGACAGGAGAGGTCAGCTCCCTGGCCCAGGATGGAACTCAGGCCACAGCAGTGATAGCGCTGAGACTTAACCCCTAGGCCACCAGGGAGCCCCTTTCTCAAGCTCTTTACAGGTATTTAAGCACTCAGTACATCTATACTCTGAATCCTCTGAACAGCCCTAGGAGATAAGGCACTATTCCAACAGTGGGGTAGTAGAGCAGAGAGAAGTAGAGTAACTTGCCCAAAGTCGTACAATTGATAAGTAACAGAATTAGGATTTGAACCTGGGCATCAGAATACTAGAGACAATGCCTCCAGCCATAATATGTGGGCGGCAGGCCATACTTCTAGCCAAAGTCTACCTAAAGCCTATCCTTTCTTCTTTATCCTTTTGCCTCATTGATTTAGATCTGCTGAGGATGTGTTTGAACTTGTTATTTTAACTCCTTAGGCATAATTAATTCTACTAGAGTTATAGCAGAATCTAGACTATTCTCAGTTAATTCCAAGCATTTGGAATACAAAGAAGAATAAAATTCAAATTCTCTCTCTCTCTCCTTCACAAACAGATGTATCTCCTTGTCAAATATAACAGTCTCCACTGCCCCTCAAAAAAAATAAAACCCAGTGAACTGTCATTTCAAAACATAATTAGTATAATATTTAACAGATAGACTTGAGTAATGAAAAATTTACTTCGTGATCAAATTCTGAGATGTAAATTTTTTTTCTGAGATATAAATTTTGATTTTGTAGCCATATCACTCTAACTGCTGAAATGATATCAGTGAGAGGTTAGCTTCTATATGGGACTGTTGAAAATAGAATAAACTTGGAAAATAGAATAAATTTGAGGGCACAGCCATCGGTAACTCTTGAGTGCCCTTTAAAAGCTCTCTAAAATACTAGAACTGTTAGTAATTGTAAAATATAGTGCCGACATCACATTGCCTGTTGCTTAAACACTTACTCTCCTAATAATTTACAACCATGATAACCTAAAAATCACCACCAAATATGCAACAGTTTAAAATACACACCGGCATTCACAGATGCCACAAGCGTTCCCTACTTTTCACTAAAGACATCCTCTCCAGCAAAATGCCACTATTTTTTAGAATTTCTATCTCTGAACATTGCCCTAAGTGACTTAGAAATTTCTTCAAACTGTTGCTGAAGAAAATTCAACATCAGTGGGTAGCTGATTCACTGGGGAAAAATGCTGTTCACTTCTCATCCTCATCCATGTCTATCATGTCTGCTTTAGTGGAGAGAAACTGAGGCAGAGAGAATGTGGGTGTCTTGCTCAGGGTGCTGTGTGGCACATACTTTATCAAAGTGGACTAAGTATGAATCTCAAAGTAAACCCATAACCTTATATTTGAATATATGTCTGTGATCTGCTGGTAGAAGCATACATAAGGGCTATTATATCTGGAGGAGGATTCATGTCACATATCTAGAGAAGGAAAGGTCATACTTCAAGTCAATGTCAGAGACATAAGTGAGTCACGGAGAATAGGATTTCTTTTTTTTTTTTTTTTTGAGAATAGGATTTCTGATTAGAATTATCTTCTCCCCTTCTCCCTCCCAAAATTAAACAAAAAATTCATGGAAAAAGTTATTTTAAACCAGGCTTGCAGGAAGTAGTGAAATCAAAGCTGTCTTCGACCAGGCATGGTCTTGGTGTGGACTCTTGTTTTTTTGAGGGTAGAAGAATTGGCTATAAAAGTAGAAAAGAGTGCAGAGCTTGTCAAGAGGAGATCTCAGGAGGTTTGACAGTGAGGGTGTTATCAGCGTGGAGCCTGAGGAACTGAATTAGATTTCTGTTTCTAGATCTGTTCCAGATTTCAGTTGTACATCATTCTAAATAAACGTGTATATGCTACATTAAATTTACCAGGAAAAGTCCGATTTTATCCTTCACCATACAATTGACCCCTTTTACCTGATTGACCTGATAACCATTAATTTGGTCTTTTTGTCCAAAATTTTATTTTTACTTTTATTTAGTTCATCTGTTTGTTTTCTCTACATACTACATATGAGTGAAATCATGTGGTGTTTGTCTCTCTCTGTCTGGCTTATTTCACTAGCATAATTCGTCTAGGCCCATCATACTGTTGCAAATGGAAGGATTTCATCTTTTTTTAAAATAGATGAATAGTATTCCATTGTGTATATACACAACATCTTTTAAAAAATTTTTTTTTTTTTATTTATACATACAAGCTGCGGTACAAGCCAGAGGCGTGGGGCGGCGAGAGGGTTCACCAGAGACAGAGTGGGGAGCAGAACAGGCAGATCAGAAGTACAATGCTGAGGGGAGCAGCGGGCGAGGCAGGAGAGGTCTGCCGCACCATATGGGATTCTCCCCGGCTGGGCGTCGAACTCGTGTCACCGCTGCCGACAGCTCCACAGCGCAGCGCTCAACCGCTGCGCCACCAGGGAGGCCCTTTTTAAAAAAAAATTTAATTTGTTTTTTATTATGTCTATTACATTATTGTGTATTCCCTGTAGGTTTCCCACCACCAATTCACCTGTGAGCTGTCATCACATCCCCTGTGCTCCCCTCTCCCCCACTCTGAGCCCCTATCCTTCCCCTCTCTCACTAAATGTCTCCCTTTTATTTGGTTCCCCAATATTCCTGTTATAAATGAAACCATTTGATATTTTTCTTTTTCCTTTTGGCTTATTTCGCTGAGCACGATCCCTTCTGACTCCATCCATGTTGCTGCGAATTACATGTGCTTATCTTTTTTGAATGCTGAATAGTATTCCATTGTGTATATGTCCCACATCTTCTTGATCCAGTCACTTATTTTTGGGCATTTAGGTTGTTTCCATGTCTTAGCTATTGTGAACAGTGCTGCAATAAACATACGGGTGCATGTATCCTTTCGGATTAGTGTTTTTGTGTCCTTTGGGTAAATTCCCAAAAGGGGGATTGCTGGGTCGTATGGAAGCTCCATTTTTAGCAGTTTGAGGAAACACCATATGGCTTTCCATAGTGGTTGAACTAGTTTGCATTCCCACCAGCAGTGTAGGAGAGTTCCCTTTTCTCCACATCCTTTCCAGCATTTGTTGTTGCCTGTTTTTTTAATGTGTGCCATTCTCACTGGCGTGAGGTGGTATCTCATTGTGGTTTTGATTTGCATGTCCCTGATTATAAGTGATGTGGAACATTTTTTTGTGTATCTGTAGGCCATTTGCTTTTCTTCTTTGTAGAATTGTCTTTTTAGCTGTTCTGCCCATTTTTTGACTGGATTGTTGACTTCGTTTTTGTTGAGTTATGTGAGTTCCTTGTAGATTTTTGTTAACAGTCCTTTATCGGTTATGTTCTATGCAAAGATTATCTCCCAATTAGTAGGGTGTCTGTTTATTTTGATTAATGTCTCTTTTTCTGTACAGAAGCTTTTTATTTTGATGTAGTCCCAACTGTTTGTCTTTTCCTTGATTTCCTTTGCTTTTTTAAAAAAAATATATTTTTACTGTTATTTATATCTTTTACATTTTGTATTCCCCTTGGGTTACCCACCACCAATTCACCCGTGATCCATCTCCGAGGTCTCTTGTGTCCTTTTCTACTCCATTTTGTGCCCTTATCCTCCCCCTCCTCCCCCTGCTGAGTGTCTCTTTCCTATTTGGTTTCCTTATAGTCCTGTTATAAGTGAAACCATTCGATATTTTTCTTTCTTCTGGCTTGTTTTGCTTTGTATGATCCCCTCTAATTCCATCCATGTTGCTGCAAATCCCATGTGTTTTTCTTCTTTGAATGCTGAATAGTATTCCATTGTGTATATGTATCACATCTTCTTGATCCAATCATCTATTTTTGGACATCTGGGTTGCCTCCATACCTTTGCTATTGTAAAAGTGCTGCAATGAACATATGGGTGCATGTATCCTTTTGGATTAGTGTTTTTGTGGTATTGCTGGGTCGTATTGACCCTCCATTTTTAGCATTTTGAGGAATCGCCACACAGCTTTCCATAGTGGTTGGACCAGTTCGCATTCCCACCAGCAGTGTAGAAGAGTTCCTTTTTCTCCACATCCTTTCCAGCATTTGTTGTTGCCTGTATTTTTAATGTGTGCCATCCTCACAGGTGTGAGGTGGTATCTCATAGTGGTTTTGATTTGCATTTCCTTGATACAAGTGATGTTGAACATTTTTTCATGTATCTGTTGGCCATTTGCTTTTCCTCTTTGGAGAAGTGCCTCTTTAGCTCTTCTGCCCATTTTTTGACTGGATTATTGGCTTTGTTTTTGTTGAGTTGTGTGAGTTCCTTGTAAATTTTTGTTATCAGTCCTTTATTGGTTGTATGTTTGCAAAGATCTTTTCCCAGTTGGTAGGGTGTCTGTTAGTTTTGGTTAATGTCTCTTTTGCTGTACAGAAGCTTTTCATTTTGTTGTAATCCCATCTGTTTATCTTGTCCTTCACTTCCTTCGCTTTGGGGGATGTGTCTTTCAAGATTTTGCTGAGATGTATGTTGTGTAGAGTTTTGCCTATATTTTCTTCTATAAATTTTATGGTTTCAGGTCTTACTTGCAGGTCTTTTACCCATTTTGAGTTGGCTTTTGTGCAGGGTGTGAGGTAGTAGTCTAGCTTCATTTTTTTGCATGTAGCTGTCCAGTTTTCCCAGCACCATTTATTGAATACACTGTCCTTGTTCCAGTGCATTTTCTTTGCTCCTTTGTCAAAGATTAGTTGTTCATATATATGTGGCTTTAATTTTGGGTATTCTATTTGGTTCCATTGGGCTTTGTGTCTGTTTTTGTTCCAGTACCATGCTATTTTAATTATTATGGCTTTGTAGTATAGTTTGAAATCAGGGGGTGAAATTCCTCCTTTTTCTTTCTTTTTAGTCAGGAGGGCTTTAGCTATGTGGGTTTTTTTGTGGTTCCATATGAATTTCATCAGTATTCGATCTATTTCTTTGAAGAATATCATTGAGATTTTTATGAGAATAGCATTGAATCTGTAAATTGCTTTTGGTAGGCTCGCCATTTGATAATGTTAATCCTTCCAATCCATGAGCAGGGGATGTCTTTCCATTTTCTTGTGTCTTCTATTTCTTTCAACAGAATTTTGTAGTTTTCTTTGTATAAGTCCTTTATGTCTTTTGTTAGATTTATTCCCAGATATTTGATTTTTTTAATTTCGATTTTGAAGGAGATGGACCTCTTAATTTCTTCTTCTTCAGATTGGGTGTTTTCATGTAGGAAGGCTACTGATTTTTGTGCGTTGATTTTGTATCCTGCTGCTTTACTGAACTGGTCTATAATTTTGAGTAGTTTTTCTATGGAATTTTTAGGCTTTTGTATATATATTATCATATTGTCTGCAAATAGATTCCTTGAATGTCTTTCTCTTGTCTTATTGCTCTGGCTAGGACTTCCAGTATTATATTGAAAAGCAATGGTGAGAGTGGACATCCTTGCCTTGCTCCTGACCTTAGAGGAATGGCCTTCAGCTTCTCACCATTGAGGATAATATTGGCTGTGGGTTTGTCGTATATTGCTTTTATTATGTTGAGGGATGTTCCTTCTATCCCAAGGATTTCAAGGGTCTTTATCATGAATGGATGTTGCACTTTGTCAAATGCTTTCTCAGCGCCTATTGATATGATCATATGGTCTTTGTTTTTCTTTTTGTTGATGTGTTGGATTACATTGATTGATTTTCGGATGTTCAGTCATCCTTGTGTCCCTGAATAAATCCCACTTGGTCATGGTGTATTATCTTTTGGACGCATTGTTGGATCTTGTTGGCTAAGATTTTGTTGAATATTTTTGCATCACTGTTCATTAGACAGATTGGTCTGCAATTTTCTTTTTTGTGTTGTCTTTATTTGGTTTTGGTATTAGTGTTATGTTGGCTTCATAGAACGTGTTTGGTAGTATTCCTTCCTTTTCGATTTTTTTGAAAGTTTGTGTAAGATAGGGACTTCTTCATTTTTGAACATTTGGTAGAATTTGTTTGTGAAACCATCTGGTCCTGGGCTTTTGTTTTGGGGAAGGGTTTTGATTACTGTTTCAATTTCACTGCTTGTGATTGGCCTGTTTAAGTGTTCTATATCTTCTTTATATAGTTTTGGGTGATTGTGTAGTTCTGGGAATTTATCCATTTCCTCTAAGTTGTTGAACTTTTTTCCATATAGCTGTTCATTATAATCTCTGATTATTCTTTTGATTTCTGCTGTGTCTGTTGTAATTTTTCCTCTTTAATTTATGATCCTATTTATTTGTGTTTTCTCCCGTCTTTTCTTTGTAATCCTGGCTAGAGGTTGTCTATTTTGTTTATTTTTTCAAAGAACCAGCTTTTGGTTTCATTGATCTTCTGTATTTTTTTTAAAGACTTTATTTATTTATACATACAGCTGGGGTACAGGCCAGAGGTGTGGGGTTGTGAGAGGTTTCACCAGGGACAGAGTGGGGAGCAGAACAAGCAGATCAGAAATACATTGCTGAGGGGAGCAGCGGGTGAGGCAGGAGAGGTCTGTGCACCATGTGGGATTCTCCCGGCCGGGCGTTGAACTCGCATTGCTGCTGCCGACAGCTCCACAGCGCAGCGCTCAACCGCTGCACCACCAGGGAGGCCCTGTATTGTTTTTTTGATTTCCATTTCATTTATTTCTGCTTTGGTTTTTATGATTCCTTTCTTATACTGGCTTTTGGGGGTTTTTGTTGTTCATTTTCTAGTTCTTTGAGATGGGAAATTAGATTGTTTGAGTTGTTTCTTGTTTTTTGATGTGGGCCTGTATTGCTATATATTTCCCTCTTATTACTGCTTTTGCTATGTCCCAAACATTCTGAAAAGTTGTGTCTTCTTTGTCATTCATTTCTAGGTATTTTTTAATTTCTTCTTTGATCTCTTCATTAGTCCAATGGTCTTCCAGCAGTGTGTGTTTCAATCTCCACGAAGTAAGAGGATTCCTTTTTTTCTTTTCATGGTTTATTTCTAATTTGGTGGCTTTATGATTGGAGAAGATAGTAGGTATGATTTTGATCTTAGTGTATCTGTTGAGGTTTGTTTTGTGGCTTAATAGGTGATCAATCCTGTGCACTTGAGAAAAATGTGTATTCAGATTTTTTGGGATGTAGTGCCCTATAGATGTCTGTTAAGCCCATGTGGTCTAGGTCCTTATTTAGAGCTTTAGTGTCCTTGTTTATTTTTTGTTTCATTGATCTGTCCATTTGTGATAGTGGGGTGATAAAGTCTTCTACTATATATATATTTTCTCCAATGTCTATTTTCAGAGATGATAATAATTGTCTTATATATTTTGGTGCTCCTTCATTTGGGGAGTATATTTTGATGAGGGTTATATCATCCTGCTGAATTGTCCCCTTTATCATGATGTAGTGACCATCTATATCTCTTTTTACCCTTCTTAGTTTGAAGTCTATTTTATCTGATGTAAGTATAGCTGTCACTGCCTTCTTTTTTGGTCCATTTGCTTGTAGGATTGTTTTCCAACCTTTTATTTTTAATCTGTATTCATCTTTTGTAGCTAAATGTGTTTTCTATAGACAACAGAAGGTTGGGTTCTGTTTTTTGATCCATCTTGCTACTCTTCGCCTTTTTATTGATGAGTTTAGTCCATTTACATTTAGTTAATATTGATACATTGGCATCTATATTTGCCATTTTATTTGTCTTTTTGTAGTTTTATTCCTGTCTTATTCTGATCTTTTTCATTCCTCTGTCGGTTTTGGCTTTAGAACTTCTTGTAGTATTTTTTGGAGTGGGGGTTTAGTCATGATGAATTTTTGAAGTCTCTGTTTATCTGGGAAGGTCCTAATCCTTTCTTCATAGAGGGAGGAGAGCTTTGCAGGGTATTCTTGGTTTGCATTTATTGTCTTAGAGTTTATTGAATATGTCCCTCCATTCTCTTCTTGTCCGTAGCATTTCTTTGGAGAAGTCTGATGTCATCCTGATTGGTTTTCCTTTATAAGTTATTTGTTTCCTCCCCCTTGTCAGCATCAGTATTTTTTCCTTATCCTGTACTTGCGTGAGTTTTACTATTATATGCCTAGGTGTAGTTCTTCTCACATCGTGGTAATTTGGAGTTTTTGCTTCTTGTATGTCTATTTTTGTATTTGGGAAGTTTTCTTCTATCACCTCCTTACATAGTTTCTCTGCTCCTTGGACCCTCTCCTCTCATTCTGGGATTCCTATTACTCTTATATTTCCTTTCTTCAACGTGTCAGATAGTTCTCAAATTGTTTCTTCATTCTTTACCCAATGTACTTCTATTTCCTTTTCCTTTTTGGATGTTTTAGTGTCTACATCTTTGAGATTGCTGATGCTCTCCTCTGTTTCATCGATTCTGTTTTCATTGCTTTCCCCAGAGTTCTTCAGACCATCCATTAAACTCTTATTATTCTTCTTTGGGGTCTTGATTTCATTCTTCAGATAGTTATTTTTTTCATTTCATTCCTTTCCTTAAGTATAATGATTTTGAATTCTCTATCAGAGAGACTGATTTCTTCCATGTTGTTGTTGTTGTTGTTGAGTTCTGGTGCTTGATTTTCTTTTTGTGGTGTGTCCTTCCCCTGAGGGCTTGCTTGGTTTGTATTTTTCTTTCTCCCCGTTTGTCTTCTGATTTGTTGTAAGTGTTGGGAAATTGTGGCAATGCTACTGGCAGGCATCTCTTTGGGTGCTCCTTCTTGGGTGTTGGGTGCTTGTGGTCTCACTGATTCCAGCCCTGTTAGGCTGAAACACCACTGGGTAGTGATGCTGTGAATATGTTGATGGACATTGTCCCTAGAGATCCTCTCCCTCTGTTTTAACTTGAAAGGTCCAAAAGGTGGTTGTGTGATCCTGGGTTCCAACAGTGGTGTAGGGGCTGTGCTTTCCTGGTGATTGTGATGGTTGGTGATCCCAGTGCTCTTCTCAGTTCCGAGAACCCCAGCACTGAGACCCGTGGCCAGTTTGCTCTAGCTCCTTGTGGGCTGTCCTACCCAGCCGGGACTCACTTTTTCAGTTCCAGTGGGCAATAATGGTACCTTCCCCTGTGGCACCCGGGAGTGCTGCTTCCTAGAGCCAGTAATGGCGGTGGTGATGGAGGTGATGGTGTATGCAGGTGGGTTATACCAATGAGGGTTAGAGTCAGGTCCAAAAACCCCAGGGCAGAGGCCTGGAGGCTTAACTTGCTCCCTGTGGCACCCAGCCTGGCTCACTCCCTTTCTCAGTTGGAGTGCATGACATAAGATGGTCTCTTCCCCTAGAGCGCCTGGGAGTCTGCTTCCCCGATATACCACATCTTCTTTATCCATTCATCGACTTATGCACACTTATGTTGTTTCCAGTTCTTGGCCACTGAAAATAGTGCTGCAGGAAACATGGGGGTGTATGTATCTCTTCAAATTAGTATTTTTGTATTTTCAGGTACATACCCATAATTGGGATAACTGGATCATATGGAATTTGTATTTTTAAGTTTTTGAGAAATCTCCAAACTGCTTTCCTTAATGACTGCAACAATTCCCACCAACAATAAGGATTCTCTTCTTTCCACTTCTCTTCAATAGTGTTGTTCCGTGTCTTTTTGATTACAGAAATTCTATAGATATGAGATGATAATCTCACTATTGTTTTGATTTACATTTCCCAATAATAAGAGATGATGAATATCTTTCCATGGGTCTGCTGGCTATCTTATGTCTTCTTTGGAGAAGTGTCTATTCAGATTCTCTGTCGATTTTTTAGTTGGATTGTTTGTTTTTATTGTTAAGTTGTGTGAGTTCTTTATATATTTTGGATATTAACCCCTTGTTAATTGTATGATTTGCAAATATCATTTCCCATTCAATAGGATGTGTTTTATTTCAATTATTGTTTCTTTTGTTATGCTGAAGCCTTTTAGTTTGATACAGTCCCAGTGTTTCAGTTTTGCTTTTGTTTCATTCTTGTTGGAGTTGAATCCCCAAAGACATCTGTAAAGCTGATGTCTCCTACATTTTCTTCTGTTAATTTTATGGTTTCAGATCTTACATGCAGGTCATTAATTAATTTTGAATTGGTTTTTGTGTATGGTGTTTGATAGTGGTCTAGTTTCATCTTTTGTGTGTGGCTGTCCACTTTTCTCAGTACCATTTATTGAAGACTTTCCTTGCTCCATTGTAAGCCATTTGCTCCTTTGTTGTAAACTAGTTGACTATACTTGTGGGGGTTTATTTCTGGGCTCTCAATTCTGTTTGACCAAATAAATTCTAAATCAGAACTAAGTGTTAATTTTTCTAAATCACATTCAAACCAGAAAGAACCTTTTAAAAAAGACCACTACATTTAATCAAGATGCTTTTTTTCCCCAGTGTGGTCAATTGTCCTTAAATAGAGAAGGAGCACAATGAACACATTGTACAGTCTCTTTTTGAACTTGGTGTCTTATCTTTTATATCTGCAATTAGCTGATGTTGGCAACTTCAAGAATAAATGCTGCACTCAGACATGTTGGCACTTAACCTGTACAACCCAGGGGCAGCAGCCAAAATCCAGATCTTTCCTGTAGAGCAGAAACTTCATCTGCACTTGTCAGATACATGTGTAACCTGAGGTCAGGCTCCATCTACACCTGTTCAAAACAGAAGGCCAATCTCTGAGAATTAGGATTTGATCATCTTAAAAGAAACAAATCTCATTTTTTATTCTCAAAATAAACCTAATAGCCAGCCAAAAGGAGTGCCAGATCAAAATCTAGCTGGGTCATCTTGGGTCTGCTATATGATCTTTTGAGCTTCAGTTTTCTAGGCTAAAATATCAGTTTATTGGTTTAGGTAAATTTTAATAGTGTTTGCTATAATATACTTCTGTAGAATTGGTTGTTAAAAACCATTTTGTGGCTCACCTTTAACCTACCAAATGCAGTTGTATTTTTGTTCCAAATGTTAAATATTTAATCAACACTGAGGTGAAATCCAAATGTAATTCATTAAGCAACTTGGTGTTGAGTCAAATGTAACGGACATGAAAAATGCCTTTTCATTAGTGTCCATTGGCTTCATTGGTTCAGGAATTCTGGCTGATGAAATGAATAGCAAAATTGTTCTCTGTTCAAATGAACTGACTGTGTGTGAGTAAAAAGAAAATAAAAGCCAGGAGGCTTTCCAATTGCCTTTTACTAATTGTGATGTATTGATTTTCTATGCTACATTAATGTCTACAACTGTCTCCTTTGGCTAATCCAAAAAATGAATGAATTTAATGAAATCTTTTTATATAAAGTGTGCATACATGTAAAGTTTGGAGAAAGGCATGATTGTGTGTATGCATGAGCACGTAGGCTCACACGGGATGTGGAGAAAAAGACACACATGATGCAGTATTTAAAAAATTAATTTGTCAGTAGTTTACATGGATTTGTAATCTGGGGTTCCATTTTTACTCCTCCATGTGTGCACATGCTTTTCTCACCTTTTACCAAATCTCACGTGCCAGTGTCCTATTCCCTGCCTTCCCCATCCCTCCTTTCTGGTCCCTCTGGTAACCAGTATATTTTTCAGTAAGTCTAAGAATTGTTTTTACTTTGTTTTGCCAGGAAATATTATTTGGTTATTTATAATCCACAGATAAGTGAAACCATCTGATATACATCTTGTACTCTCTGACTTTTTTGCTTAGCAAAAAGTCCATGCAGTTTGTACTAAAAGGTACTACTACATCTTTTAAATAGCTGTGTACTATTCCACGAAGTATATATTCCACAATTTCTTTTCCTACTTCTGCCTTAAAAACCAAAGAAAAATGTTAAGTAAACCTGGGACTTTTTTTCATGTGTAGAGGTACAATTTCTACTGGGCTTTTGGAAAATTTGCTGAGTTAATAGGTTTCCATATCATGGCACACAGAATTGGGAACTATAAAGGGTGCTTATAAGCTCACTTTGCAGAGAGAACTGGGCTTAACTCACCATTACACACTTATGGAATGACTGATGTCTGGACTTGTCTGTCAAGATAAGGATGATAATGATACTTCTAGGAAAGTTCTAATATTAAGTGAGATAGCAAGTATAAAATATCCAACTTAAAAAATGCTCTATAACTATTAGTTTTTTTAAAAATGAAATTCCCTTAATAGTACTAGCTTACTTTACTGTGTAGGGCACATTTCTCAAATATTATTTCAAGTTTTTTTTTTTTTTTTAGAGCTCAGATATGCACTATTGAACTCCCCTTGAATTTTGCTGCCATTTTTCCAAAGACTTCAGCTACATTTAATGGTTGCACTGGGGAAGGGACACTGGGGGATGTCATCATGACAACCACCAGTGCTTTTTGACAAGATATTGAGAGTCGATGATGTTCGGGGAAAAGGTGGCTTCAAACCACTCTTCATGATCCATTAGGCACAGATCATTAGCAAGGCTCATAAGTACAATGAAACATTTGTAGGAGTATGCACTATCAGCAGCACATAATGAGCCCATTCTTGACACCACAGAATTTTAACATCTCACTTCTAAGAATTACAGTGATGGTTGACATTTTTCATTTCAAAGAAAAGACTGAACATGCTGCTCTCAGTAAAGACATTAGCAGATGTACTTTTAGAGTTTTTAAATGTTTCCATGTGGGACAGTTATGTTAAAAAAGCATGCTGTTTATTAGTGTGCAAAAGAATATTTAGCAGTGAGGTACATTCTGTTCACAATATGCTCATTTCACAAAGCTCTGCCCAAATATCTGTATGTATAACCATGTACATAAGTGTCTAATTTAACAAGAAGTTCTATGTATACCCCCCTTCCCAGGACCTGCAACATACACAGCAATCATGTAGATGGATCCTGGTACTATTTTCCTACACTTTCTCTCTAATACTTTTCATATAGTTTCCTCCTTGTTGGAAAATTTCCCATGATGAACTCTAGATGGAGTTATCATCCTATCTCAGGATAACATCTGGAGGGAAAAATGTAAGCGAATTATACTCACTTTTCTTCCTTAGAATTTCCTATGTAGACTAAAATAAGGTCACAAACATTAAACAATCCATGTAAATATGCATACAGTTATGTTGCTGGGAAGTGCTGAAGATGAGGTGGAAAACTCATTTACTCAGCTTACCTAGTAGTTTCAGCCATCAGCCAGATTGTTGGTTACTGTTCTTAAAAATGGAGTCAGCTGTAGAAGCAAACTGTATCCTGTCTGTCAAGTTGCCAAGCAGAAAGTCAATAAATAGTATATGAAGACTTCCGTTATCACTGCCTCTCTAGGTAAGTAGGTTCCTTGTTTACCTCCTCATGACATGTGCTATATTTCTTCACTGCCTCTCTTCTTCATTGTGGCGCATTTATGAGATTATTATTAAATGTCTTTTTTCTACTAACTTAGGCCCCATGATGAAAATGCCACTCTGTTTTGTTCACTACCATTTCCCCAGTGCTTGTTAAGAGTTTGGCAAGAGGCAAGGACCTCAATAAATAATGAATGCATGGATTTTCAGACAATTAAACACAAAATAGATTAATGTTTCATTTTGATTAATTTAAGCAAATCATACCAAATTATACATTCAGGGAAGCTCACTATTTTTGGCCCCTAATAAACCCTTTATAAAAATGAGATGCTATCGCCATCATCACCATCAACCTTGTGATCTTGGCACGCTTCTGGCTCCTCACAAATGGGGAAAGTGGGCTATGAGACAGGATTGTCAGACAAAGGGCAGGATGTTCAGTTACATTTGAATTTCAAATAAACAACAAGTATTGTTTTAATATAAGTATGTCCCATGCAATATTTAGGACATACTTACCCTAAAACATTATTTGCCGTTCATCTGAAATTAAACTTTAAATGAGCTTCCTACATTTTAATTTACTATTTTGGCAGCCCTACCACAAGAAATACATCATTTGAACTTTTTCACATGTTCCAATTCAGCGACATTTGTAAGATACACCAAATGGAGAGACACAAAAATTAGCAAAACCCTGGAAGTTTTTGTGATGAGACTATTAACCGAGTTTTAAATTCATTACTGTCTTATGAGAAGGTTAGGACAATAGCTTAAATGAAAAGGCAGTGGGGTTGAGGGGCTTGTAAATTTGGTTAGTCAAGACACATTGTCCATGATTTTTATTATTACACAAATTCCCTAGCTGGGAATCCATCCCAAATGACAGAATCAGCCAGGGTGATGCTTATTTTATCACTGGGCTTACTGGACCCAAGACTCACTTCAAATAACTAAAAACATGTTATTTTACATTTGGCTGGGCCATTTAAAAATTTTTAAGTATTCATGTTCTTTTTGTTTTCAACCCATAAACTTGTCACTAAAGGAAAAATTAACCATTTTTCATAAAATTAAATGGTTAAAAAGTCACTTACTTTTTCCTCTTCGGGTGATAGTGTCTAGAGACATTCAGAATGGTCCAGCCTTTGACTTACAATACAGCCTCAACCAGAATGAGGCTGTCCCAAGCCCCTGCTAATGGAATTGTTCACCTATACACCAAAGTTGGGAAAGCGCCAAAGTCTGCACGTGGCGTGTGCCCAAGGTGACTTCCGGAGCTCCTGCTGTGCGGCCCGATGTTCTCACGTGAAATCTGAAACCAGAAACCACATCGGTGGGGCCTCTGGCCGCTCCCTGTGTGCTAAATGTATTTGGGGCAGGATCAAGCGTGCTCTTCTAATTGAAGAGCAGAAAGTTGTGACGGCGTTGAAGGCACAAGTACAGAATCAAAAGGTGGGGGAAAAAAATGAAGGCGTTTTTTGAGTAATAAAAAAGTCAAAAGGCTTCGTCTGTCAAAACATAAACAACCCTGGTCCCTCATATATCTAAGTCATACCTAACACTGGTTTTTAAAGATTATATATTTTAAGTAGTATGCCCCCAAATGTTTCTGGGTGTTCCCCTACCATATTTATTTAGAATATAATGTCTTCAAAACTTGCAAGCTGATCATAAACTAGAGGCAATCAGCAAGGAAGGGGTGGGAAATGGGTCAGAAGAGGGGAGGGAAGAGCGCAACGACTATGGTGATGGGTAACAGGTGCTGTGGTGGTGTGAGAACTATGGAGCCTACACCTGAAGGGAGAACGATGATGTAAGAAAACAAATGCGTAAAATGACTTCCTATAATTGCTATTTATGGCAATATAAATCATACACTCAAAAGCTTACATTTCTTTTTTTTTTTAAAGATTTATTTTTGCATACAAGCTGGGGTGCAGGGCAGAGGTGTGGGGCGGTGAGATGGACCGAAATACACTGCTGAGAGGAACAGAAGGCAAGGCAGGAGAGGTCTGCTGCGCCATGTGGGAATCTCCCCTGCCAGGGATTGAACTCTCGCTGCAGCCGCTGACAGCTCCACAGCGCTGCACTTAACCGTTGCGCCACCAGGGAGGCCTCAAGGCTTACATTTCTTAGAGTATTGACCATTTTCTTAAATGATTAAGTCTAGACAGGCAGATACTATGATCTCATTGTTTAAAGAAAGAAGGGTTCTGATTATAACTTCAAATCATACTTGGGGTAGGCCAGGGGCAGCTGTGTCTAAATAGAATAATTTGTATGTCGACAAAATTTTAGAGCGAGAAAGAACTAGATCGCTTCATTTTACAGACTGGAAATATCTGCACATAAAGGTTGCGAGGCAGCCACCGTCACCTGGCAAATCCGAGCTGAAATTCTCACTGCCTGTTCTCTTATCACAATTTCCTTGTCACTTTTCTGGTCGTGGAATATTTTGAGGACAGCTAAATCCAGGGGTAGTTGTTGGTGTGCCTTAGAGCCCTTTTCATGCCGTTCATTCTGTGTACATGTGTGTTCCTATTAAATATAAACTTGGTGATAATTGGTTTGAGAATATCATTTAGGAAGAGCCTTGATGATTACTTTATAGGAAAGAAACTGAAGTCAAATGAAAATCACTCTAGGTGTTCGATTAACCCCATGATGAAAGTGTCATTATCCTGGTCTTAGAGATGAAGAAGCCTGGGTTCTGGGAGGTTAATTTAATTGTTTTAAGGCCACAGAGCTGCAGGAGCAGAGTTTAGGTAGCAAACCAGGTTATCCAAATGATGAAATTTATTTGAAGGATTCTATCAACTTCTATCCTCTTTTCTCCTCGAAATTTCAACACTCTTTCTTCCTCCTTTCTTGGCTTATGACCTCCCTTTTCCTTCACGGAAACAAACTGAAGCAATCAGAGGAAAATTGCTCTAGCTTCTCCAAGACAAATCTGCCAATTCATTCATGGAGGAGAAAATTCGAGCCCTTATCTAACTCCATACCCACCCCCAACCTGTAAACTACCTTATAGAACTTCAAGCTGCATTCACCCCTTTCTCTTCAGAATCATCCATTTCTTTCTGTTGGCTTATTCTCATCAGCTCTTGTATACCTCGTCTTTAACAGTCTTGCTCCAGATGTATTCAACTTTATGCATTTTTCTCTGTAGCACACTCCCCTAAAGTGTTAACTGTGTTCTATAGTTTCTTAATCGTCACTATTTCCTCTCCTCAGTCCATTTTTTACTTTCTCCAGCCCCTGAAACCATACTTGTCATGGTTCCCAGTACCTTCTTTACCTTGCTGGTTGTAGGTCATTTCTCCAATCTCATCTTTCTTGATATCTTTCAGAAGCTTGGGAGTTTGATTATTCCTGCTGCACTGAAACACTTCCCTCCACATAACTTGCTGACACCCCGCACTTCTGTTATTCCTTTTACTTCACAGGTTTCTCCTTCTAGGGTTCCCTTTTAGCCGTACTCCTTTCTTACTTTTTTATTGGATCTTCTCTTCTTTATCCTGGATGATGTTGTTTGACTCTAAGGCTTCAATTCCCATTTGTGTTTAAGAGCTCCTAGTTGTACAAATCATTGGCTATCCTGAGTTCCAGGATCTGTGTATGCATGAGTGAAAGGTACCAGGTCAACTTTGCACAAGAAAGATACAGCGAGCTCAAATAAGAGTGCCTGGAGGATTCTCACCTTTAGTTCTGATCATCTTACGTCACTGTCATCCCTTTTCTTCCTTGTAGTTAGAAAGATGTCCTTCTTTCGGACTCAAAGTCCACTGACTGTTTTGGTCTCTATGCAGAGTATATTTTACATAGAAATATTCCTCCCTATAGGGTCCCTGATGGGTTACATTGGAATGCCTCTATTCCTGCCAAGACTTCAAACAGTTTTATGAAGATTTGAATTAAGAGTCGGAAATGAAAGCTGCTCATTGCAAATTGGCTTCTCTGCCTTCCCAGGAGTCAATTTCTACTTTCAAACTGGAAAATCACAAGTATTATTATTTTTTGGTTATAAAGGGTATGAGTGATACTAGTATTTCAAGTTGTGTTTTACTGAGGCTTGTGATTTAAAGCCCTAGATATTTATGTTATGCATGACTGTTTAAAATGGATAAAATAGATGAAGAATTATCTCCTGGGAAAAGTAGATCAAATCAATTAGTATATATCAAAACACAATATGGCCAGGTTTTTGTGGATCATCTACAAGATTGATAGAGGTGCCTCATTTCCTTTTATTACATGGTAAATTTTTATAGGTTGCTTAGATTTGTCCTTTTCAAACTTTGGTAGCAAATCTGCAGTGATTTTAATATATTAGTGGTTTACAGGGATGCTAAAATTCAAATGTTAAACAGGGTACATTGTCCAGGAGTGTTTATTTTAACTGGCAATTGTGAAGGTATTTTGTATACCAAGACAGTTGTAATCATTTTGTTAAGCATACCTTTAGTGATACACAATATTTCAAGGACACTTCATACTTTGGGAGAACCACTGAAGACTTTTCTGATAGTCCCCATCCCAGGGTTATGAATTTATTCTCCCCTGGAGTTAGAATTGCACTGGTAACAAATTTGAACAGCGCATACATTCCTAGGGGTCACAGATATAATACAGTGTTTCTTTCCAGTAGATTCTGAACTCCCCCATATTAGGGACCATTTCTAAGTTTATTTTGTAGTTCAGTAAGCAGTCTAGTGCTTGGCATATAGATGAAATGCTAATAAAACTTATTGACCGAAACTGAGCCACGTAGAACATAGTATTTAAAAAAAATAATTTCTTGGGCAATAGCAGAATATCTATAAATACAAAAAGGTTATTCTCAGGAAAAAGGAGCTTCCTGATTTTCACACGGGGAAGTGATTGGCTGAACTTAAGGGATGGAATTGGGAATTTTTGATTTGGGCAAGGGATGACAAAGCAACTCTGTGGTTACTGTCAGAGGGTTATTAGAACATTGCTAGGAAGGTAGAATGGTTTGAGATATGCATTTGCAAACTCAAATAGGATGGGCAAATTGCAAATAAACAGGGGAGCTGCATCAACAGTAAAACACACAAATAAGGCAAGGTACAGTTACTCTATATAGAAATGAGAGTGAGCAAACTGTAGCTCCACAGAATCATGTAGATGAATCTCAAAAATTTACAGATCACTCTGATTTCATTTAGATAAAGGTTCCCTCCCGTGTTCCCCTCCCCCCTCATACAGAGACAAAACTAATGTATGACATTAGAAGTTGGCGTATTTGGTGTAACAGTTACCCAGGGGAATGCAAGGGGCTTTGGGAGCTATGGCAATGTTGTTTCTTTGGATGCTGGTTATTCGGAAGTTTTCACTCTGGAAAATGCATACACTGTGTAATGATGGTTTTTTGCACTTCTCTGTCTCTCTCTACACACATGCACACACACACGCACACACACACACACACATACTATACATCAATCAAAACTTAAAACAACTACCTAAAGTAAATTGTCATTATGAGTTGGAGAATACCTATGATTGCTACAATGCAGAGCAGCACTGCAAAAAGTGGTGGAGGAAACTAACTTGGAGAAGCACAGGCATCTGGGCACGGATAACGGGTTTTTCCAGCTCATGGATACATAAGATTCCTGAGTTTTATCCTTTTTCATCAAGTCTGAAGGATTCTGGGTATTGGACCAATAATAAGGGTTAGACTGTGAGAGGAGCAGATTTATCAGCAGGCTTTAAAAGTAGTTTGGGATTTCTAACCTGAGAAAGCAGTAGCTGGAACTGACACTTTCCATGGATTCTTGTGGTGTTTTCAGAAGGACAGGTCACAGTCTGGAGTCGGCTGGGACTCCTTACTGTGCTGGGCTCAGTTTTCAGAGGTAGCAGGCACTGCTGCTGGCTCTTGTGAGAAATTGTTTTAATAATCACACACAAACCTGATAATAATTGGAAGAAATTCAAAATTCCTTATACTGGAGCTTTCCCCCAGGATCTGCTCAAGTTATTCCAGGTGGAAGATGAATCCACAGTGAACCTTTTATTTCTAGCCAAATGAGTTATAACCAATTTTTCTTACACATTAGATGGCATTCAGAGGGGTAAAAATGTGCTTTTTCTCATTCTTCAATGGGGATTTAAAATAATAAAAATTTGTGATATTGGTGTGGGGCGCAGTCATAAACTCACGGGTTGTAGGGCAAAGATGACGTGTGTGTGTTTGTGCGCATGCCTGCATGCAAGAGCTCACTTGTGTGTGTGCTATGCGGCCTGCTAGGGAGATGCCAGAAGAAGCTGTGTTTAGGGGTGGTAAATTTCATCTCATAAAAGCTTTTTGAAATTAAAAACATGTTTTAATTGTGGTTAAAATACACATAATGTAAAATACACCACGCTGACCATTTTTAAAGCATATTGTTCAATAGCATTGTTTATCCACACTGTTGTGCAACCACTCTCCAGAACTCTTTTTTTTTAATTGCAGTAACATTGCATTATGACAAAGAGTAGGGAAGATGGAGGGTGAGGTTTTCTCTGCCCTCCCCCGCCACGCATCTTCCCCCCTGTGGCCAGTATCTGCGGCTTTGCTTTCCTCTCAGGTGTCATTGTCCACACGTGATAACTTGGTGTTGCAGAGGGCCCTTGGAGGCGTGAGCACGGGGCACATGCACCTATGATTATGGACACCTGGGCCTAGAGAGCACTGGACATGCCCATCTCTAAATACCCACAGCAGGGGATAAAAGGGGCTCCTCAGTTCTGATGTTCATGGAGGCATCATGGAGGCTAGGGGACTCAGTTGCTGCCTCCGGAGCCTCCAGGTCCCCCCTGCTTTTCCTTTCTGCTGCTCTGCCTGTTGAACCTGGTTCCCTGCTTCAGCATTAAGAGCTTGTCAAATCCATCCAGTGCTCCAAGACCCTCTTTTCCATTTGCCTGAATCCACAGTGAACCTGTCCACGCTGGGATGGTTACACAACCTACGTAAGTTTCAGGTATGCATGATTAAAATCAACATGTTTATATACTATACTAATTCTATCATCACCATGCAACCGACCCAACTTCCCCAGTTTATCCACCCGCTGTCCTCCTTCCCTCTTGTACCTCTAGAACTTTTTCATCTGCAAAACTCTAAGTCTGTACTATTTAACAGTGGTTTTCCCCAGCCTATGGAAATCACCATTTTACTTTGTTTTTTTGTGAATTTGATTACATACCTCATATATATGGAATCTTACATTAATTCCTTGTCTTAACTTTTGACTCTGAGCCTGTTTTAGATCAAGACTATTACCTAAAATAGTTTTACTAATCACATAATGTTGAGCTTAGAAGGCTGAATGAACCATCTTATAAGCAGATTATCCAATGGTCCATAATAACCATCTCTTATTGTACTATTAATTTGTTGAATCTTTGCAGTAGGAAAAAGAGAAATAAGATAATCAGGCCAACTAGAGTGCTTGAGTGGTATCCATGTCCCTAACTCAAATGGAAAAGGTGGGTAGAGGCAGTGGTACCAGTGAATGCCGGGGTAAGCCATTAGAGGGTGCCTTTGATACATGGGTGCTTTTCACACCAGTCATCTGATTTGAATCCTCAAATTAATAGTAAGTTAGTTATTGTTGTACCTGCTTTACAAATGAGGAAACTGGAACAGAGAGTTGGTAGATCATCCCAGAGTTAATCAATGGCAGAGATGGTATTTGATCTTGATTCTTTTCTATCCTTCCTTTCTGTCAATCAGAGGTAGCTGTAGTAATATATTCATGATATATATTATCCTTATATTAGGGGTGATGAAACTGAGTTAGTTAGGCCCAGTAATCATCCCAAAATTGCATATTTAGCTAGTGGTAGGAACAGGAGTTGAAATGAGGAGATTATAGGAATAAGCTGCCAGGTCTTCCCAGATTCAGGGCTATCTTTTACACAAAGGTTTGAAAAAGACCAGCAGTTAACAAGGACATTGGTCAGTGGGCCCTCTTTATGTGCAGAAGTAATACAAATGTTGTGACAGTTGGCAATGCCTTCTTCACACGAAATGAAGGCTGAGTGGTCACATTATGGAAGACCTTGAATGACCGATCTAAGGATTTGTTCTTAATTTGGCTAGCAGTTGGGGGCTTTTGAAGAACCTTGATTGAAGGTGATCAGAGCTGTGCTCTTAGAAAAAAATCAATGCATACATTAGAAGGTGAAGCAACTGAATGTAAGCACTCTCTCTCAACACTACTAAAATTGGAATGACTTTATTGCCTCTCTGCATTCCCTTGACCTTTTCCCAGTATCAGGAAACAGTTACTTACCATTTAATACAAAGCATTATTTCTCCCCCCCAAAGTTATTTGAATAATGAAGCTAAGATAGAAAACTTCTGCATATATACTAACTTGCTAAGAAAGAATAACCAGTATTTTAGTGATGAAGACTAAAATGTAAAATCCTAGGCATTGTTTCTTAGGCGACTTAAACTGGTGGAAATATGTTTCAGTGAAGTGATGTATAATTCTATGTGTAGATATCTTACACATATATAGAAGGATATATACATACATTTGTATATATATAGAGTGATGCCTGTAGATATATATTTAGGATTCTGCACTGTGGGCTATTTTCTCTTTTTCAGACTTACTTTTCATGCTTCTCAGTAACACTAGAGGTCACTCAGACTCTGTTTTTAATATAGTTTTGTCATTGTTCATCTTCATTTAAGTTACAGCCGAATTCCGGTTGTGGACTTGCATTTCTCTTTATGAATTATACAGCTTGTCCCTCTTAACCTGCTAATGTTAGTTTGTAACATTCCCTATTACACTGATAGTTTAATTGACAAATTAACTTGTGTTGGTTTGCCAGATACTGGCACAAATGAGATTTTTCTTCATCTCCTCAGTGGTTGATGTTATCAATCGAAAGGCAGGTTGATTAGATGCAGAATAGTTCTAATTTCAGAGAAATCAATGTTTTAACCATAGTGTTCAGACTGCACTTCTTCAAATATTATGTGTTCAGTCATATAAAATATGCTGTATTTTTTTCCAGTCAGCTTTGAACATTTTTAAATAGTCTTCTGCAGGCAAAATGGTAGTTTATTTTTTGTATTAATTAGGTCATTCATTCAGTTAACAACCTTTTATTAAACATTAAAATATCCAAGACTAAGGCATCACTGACATGAACAGGAAGTGAGTAATACTTCAAACAGCTCAATTGACTATATTTACTTTACCCGAAACTTTAAAATGTGACCCTGGAAATGGGTTTACTTAAGTTTTTTAAGTAAAAATTCAGTAAATTTTAGGGAAAAAAGGTGACTTATCTCCTATTATCATTTTCTATAAAAAAATTCCCCTCCAAACTCCTTCCAGTGGGTACACCCACTGTGGGGTCTCATGTAGTTGGTACCAACCAGCCACCTGGGAGTAAATGGTTTTCCTGGTTACTCAAACCTATGTAGCCTTTAAGACATTGCCATCATAGGACTTGCTGAAACAGAACATTTTCATACAGCTTTTGCAAAGTGCTTGATTAAGGAAGTTTTGTTATGAACATGAGACTGTTTTCTGATTGTGATAGAAAAGAAGGAATTTTGTTTTCCTTTAGTTTCTTCCATGAAAAGCTTCTTGGGAAAGTGAAGCCTGAAGAATGGTCAAG
Source organism: Scalopus aquaticus (assembly GCA_004024925.1). Taxonomy (NCBI): domain Eukaryota; kingdom Metazoa; phylum Chordata; class Mammalia; order Eulipotyphla; family Talpidae; genus Scalopus; species Scalopus aquaticus. Next base: position 32,059 of record PVIJ01011301.1, on the reverse strand, counting down.
AGTGGTGATTCTTAAATTTTAGTGTGAATCACCTGGAGGACACACCAATTTCCTGACCCTGTCCTCAGTGTTTCTGATTCAGTAGGTCTGGGATGAGACCTGAGAAAGTATGAATCTAATACTTTCCGACGTAATGCTTAAGCTGTTGGTCCTGGGGCCCCTCTTTCGGAATCCCTTGTCTGTAGGATAGAGCACAGTATTTGGAGTTGGGAGGTTCAGCCACAAACATGGTATGTGAAAATGCATGTGTGGTCTAAGCTTATTTGACATTAATATTTCATACAAGTTTGCTTACAACTGCATTATGGTCACTTCAAAATAATTACAGCCTATCATGAGAGAGAATTGTTTTCCTGCATCTCTCCTCCTCACTTTTCTTATATCTCCTGGGTCCAATCTACTCTAACTACCTGGAATTCTTTCTAGGCACCGTGCTCTTTCATAATTCTTTGATTTTGCATATCTTATATACTGAAATCCTGTCCTCCCATTGATTAACTTGTTAACTCTTCTTCTTCCATCTGCCAGCTTAACAGTTCTGATTGTGAAACTTTACCAATCTTCCCCCACCTCCAACTCCCTTTAAGTTAGCTGGTAATTCCTTTTCAGGTCTTCTCATATTACCTTGAAAATAATACATATTTTGCATATAAATGTATAGCTTCTGTTTCTTTTAGAGGAGACTGTCTTATTCATCTTTGTGTCTCTATTTACCTCGTGAAGTTCTAGTACAAATCCAGCATTCAATAAATGTTAGTGCATGATTAAATCTGTTTCTGTTCTCCCTTCTATATTGTGATATCATATGTCATCCTAGATTATATCTCGATCATCTTTAAGATTTATCTCTTTACACATTATAGTTCAGACTTAATGGAGGTTAAATTGCATGAAAAATTAAAAGGTTAGAATGAGAAGAACTTACGTCTTTTAGTTAATGTGTCTCTAGATTCTAAGTGCAGTACTATTTGTATTTTTTTCAATTATGCAATTATTATAATGGGATGTGACTTCTTGAACAAAATTTAACATTTGGCAGTGTTTCATTGTGTGCATGTGTTCCCAGGACTGCAATAAAGCACTTCAGGAATTTTTGTAATTTTTTTTTTACAATCTACAATGTGAATTTCATTTTTACTCATATTTCATAGAACAAAATGCTGAGGTTTAACTAAAAAAGGCCACACATTTAGTGATGAATTCATATTCATTAAATTATTAGAAACAATTTGGGAATGGGGAAAACATTTAGCCAATAATTTTGAGGTGCCAAATACATGCCAACTTATAATATATTCAGAAAAGTCAGTGAAAGTAGGATACAGTGAATGTCCTTGTCCCAGAAATAAGATGGAAACAAATTGTCTAAACTTGTACTACGATAGAATGACTTTGTGAAGTTCGATAATGTGTCACAGCTTTGTGGCAGGAAAAGCAAGCGTGCATGTTATATGTCATCGGTCTTGTGGCAGAGCTCATGCTGAGCAGGAAAGCCATGATAGTTCCTGTCCTGTTGCTGGACTGTCAAAAGTTCAGGCCAAAAGGAGGACAGTATTGTTGAATGAGTCGAGTTTTCCATACTTACTGTATTTCTAGCACTCTGGTTATTCAAGGCTAAGAGTCAGAAAAAGAGCAGGCTTTGCCAATGGATTGTTGAAAATACTTACTTACCTTTTGGCTCTGTGCCAGGCACATCTTTGTATACTGATAGCACATTCTAACAGAAAGGAATTTTGTTGTAGACCCATTCTATCTGAAATCATTCACATGGGCACTTTAATTTGGGCACCGTGTTCTAAATAATAAAATCTAGACTGCAATTGCTGTCAGTGACATTGCTGCCAGTGGCTCTTTATAACCTGTGAATGTAATTGTGAAGTCTTACTCTGGGTACAACCATGCCTCCTTCTGCTACTTAAAACTTATGCTGAGACAAGAAATGTGCTTTGGATGTGGTCACAGAAAACGAAAGTGTGGAAAAGTGAAGAGAGGGGCCTCTGTAGTGGTGCAAGGGGTTAAGTCTCAGCATTATGACGCTACCGGCACCCGGCAGCCACTGAAGCCAGTGCAGCACGAGTTTGATCCCCTTCGAGAGCTAACCCACATGGCACAACAGACCTCTCTTGTCTTGCCCGCTGCTCCCCTCAGCAGTGTATTTCAGTCAGTCAGCCTGTTCTGCTTCCCACTCTGTCTCTGGTGAATCCTCTCAGCCCCCCCACACCTCTGGCCTACACCCTAGCTCTTGTATGCATAAGCAGATAAATCTTAAAAAAAATTAAAAAAAAATGAAGGGAGACAATAAAAAAGAAGGAAAAACAATAGAGTATGTAGTAATGAACTGACTACTGCTTACAGTTGTTTCACTGGGAGACAGGAAGTTGGACTCTTGCCTATGACTTATATCCCTCTTAGAACTAGGGTGCCATTGGTGGCTAGATTCCCCTACTTCTCTGGGTGGCCCCTGCATTTGACTCAATTGCCTCCCCCAACGTTAAAGAAAGCAGTGCAGTAAGACACCGTGGGACTTTGCAGTGATGCATGGAACTGTTCATAACACTAGTGCTGAAATTAGGTGGACTAGGGGGAAAAGAACATTTTGTCACAAGTATCTGCTACAGATGACAAAAGGGTTACCAAAGTTTAAAGGTTCAAAATGATCAAATAAAGTATATATGATCTGCTAATTCTTTTATCTTTCATATATGCTTTTTATGTTTTGAGAGATTATAGCCATGATATGTGGTATTCATTGTAAGGTTGGTATTAGTGCCAACCTCTCTAAATTAAAAATTTTGTAAAATGCCAACGTCTGGCACATTTTGAAAAAAATAAAAAAACATATAAAATTAGTTTTGAAGTTCATTTTATTAGAACATAGGTCTTTGGGTAGAAATGGGTGAGTTTAAGACTATAATGACATGTAATATAACAGCAACTTGAATTTTTGATTCAAAATTTGTCATTTCTCATTGTAGGAAATTTAAAAATCCTAATTAAAAATATAAAGAAGAAAACTGTGTCAACCATAACTTCACGTTTAGATATAATCATCATTACTATATTGATTTAATTCTCCCCCAAAATTCCTGTTACAGATGTGAATAGATATTTTTTTCTTTTGCTAACAAGTGTAACCATTTCCCTGTTGAGTGGTAGGTTAGGAAACAAATATATAGCAAATATATTTTATTTGCTTGGCATCAAGTTGAACATTCTGTGTATGGTCCCTAGTCCATCAGCCCCTGAATTGTTTGTTTATAGGGAGCCATCATCTCAGCCCGAAAAGTCAAACTACGTGTGTTGGGTACCGCCCAGCCCCTGTCTCCAGTCATTGAGAGACTGCTTTGTCTTCCATAGGTCCCAAGTGAGCAAGTCAGAAAGGTTAAGGAAGGCCTGGGAAATGCTGAGAAGTGTTTTTTCTAATGGAAATGAGAATGGAATAGAGAGAGGCAAGAGGAAAAAGGGAAATGTATTAAGGAGACCTCCTTACATTTATTTTCCTTCCAGTACTATGTTATGTCTGTTTTTAGGTCTTCTTGTTTAAATGACTAGGCAAGTTTTCCCAATTAAACCATCATTTAGAACTCTGCTCATCCCAAACATGTAAATAAGCTTCCTTTGGGCTTGTGTGACAGGCATTTGCAACGTTTTGATAACGTTACTGGAGACGAAAACGGTTCTGCCATACTCCCAACTCCTGCAAAGTGCTTCCCCTCCTTTTTATCTTTGATTCATTAGTGTAAATAAATAAAACCTGCCCTACCTTGTCTTGCTGCTTCTCCCCCTTTTCCTCTCCAATTCAAGATTTTAATTTGAAAATGGCTATTTTTAGCCTCGTTCACCACTGTGCCTATCCTCTGTACTCGTCATGCTGCTGATTGCTGATAACACAGCTGGCTACAGGGGTGGTCGGCGCAATCTGCAAACATTACAGATAAGATTGATTGAAAAGTGGGCTGCAGCTGATAGAGACCCCTCTGATGCCTTGGAAACAGGGACTTCCTAAAGGGTTTGCTTTTTAGGGTGAAGCTTTTTAATCACACCTCCATAGTGTGGGGAGAAGGCAGATACTACAAACTGGCATTCTTTTTTTTTTCTTGATAAGACATTTTTATTAAAATAAGCAACCAATTATTCCCACAAATTGTTATTTATCTCAGGTTTTCTTTATTATTATTATTATTAATTATTATTATCTATTTCATTGTTATGTATGCCCTTTAAAATTCCCACCACTAATTCACCCGTGAGCCTTCACCATAATCCCGTGTGCTGTTCTCTCCCCCATTTTTATCCTTTTCCTCCCCCTCCTTTGCAGAATGTCTCTTTCATATGGTTGCCTACTAGTCTTTTAAAAATTATGGTTATTTGTTCCTCCTGATCACTTACTTGGTTTCCTTATGTTCCTCCTATAAGTGAAACCATTCGACATTTTTCTTTTTTCTTCTGGCTTATTTCACTGAGCATGATCCTTTCTAGCTCCATCCATGTTGCTGTGGATGGCATGAGTTTATCTTTTTATTACTGAATAGTATTCCATTGTGTATATGTACCACATCTTCTTGATCCACAAACTGGCATTCTTGGGTAATCTTGGGACTTTGGGATGGGTTGAGCAGTTGTGATTTTTTTTTTTTTAAAAATCAGGGACTCTGGATTAAAGAAAGCACTGTTTTTGAAATGATATGGAGTGTAGGTGTCATGGGTATGCCACATTCATGGGTGATCTAAATGACTTTCAGTTAAAGTATTGGCAGGAGTCCCAACCTGATAACCTGCAGGCTGTAAGTTCCCTGTAGATGTGTTTTGCAGTGTTTCTCTTTAAAACTGTATTATTATTGTTATTGAATGTTTTATATCCAACATAAAATGGAATATAATATGTTCGTCACGTATTGCATTTTCACATATGTACACACACACACACACACATACACAACACTTGCTGTGTGCCAAAAAATGCTCTAAGCTGTTTACAAATACAAAATAACTTCGTAATAGCAATCCTGTGACTTAGGCTCCAGCCCTATGGTTAGGTGAGGAAACTGAGGCATAGAGAGGTTAAATAACTTGTAGAATGTCAGATACCTTGTACATGATATTAAAATGATGAGAGAATTTTATTTATGAACTAAAAATCAGTGTCTCTTCCTCTTCTGAGTCTTTGGAACTTCTGGAGACTATTAGGCTCTCCACTCTTTGGACAACAAATGTCCCCATTCAATGGGACATGCATGGTGAAGTTTATCGTATTCACATATCCCAATTCTCTTTAGTTCATCAACTTTTAAAATTTCTATTCCTTATGCCTACAGTTAGTTGATAAAATAAAGCTGGAATAGATTCTTAGTTTTCAAATCTGGAGAGTAAGATTTAATAGGAGGAGCAGGTGGGAAGTGACAGTGGTGGGAGGGTGGAGGAAATCCTGAAACTGCTCCTGCATACCCAGTCACCCACCTGGGTAGTGATGATAGCCACTCATCTGTTCTGCAATATGTGGCAGATGACTCAAGCTGAGCTAAAGCTAAGGACACAAGCCTGGGTGAAAACCAACAGAACTTTAAGATTCATGGAGGACAGTGCCGGGGATCAATGATCATACTCCAGTCCATTACAAAGGGGGTGGGGCATAGAAAGCGGTCACTCTGGGCATGAGTCTGAGGAGGCACCTTTTGCTCTAAGAGCATGAGTTGTTCATCAGGCAGGATTAAGTCATTGCTTCTGTGTGAGGATTATGCCCTGAAAACACAGTTTTCCTGGGAAAGGAGGAGGAATAAAGAGCAACGGTTGCAAATGCTGGAGAGAGTGTGGCAGGCAGAGGAAAGGAAGGGAGGACAGGTGTTGGGTGTGAATGGCCTCGGGCACGTTACGGGGAACACTCCCCATCTTCATCTATTTTTAATGAGAAAAGTGCTGTCCTCATAATTTTGCTCCAAGACTTAATTGTGATAATACAGGTAAAGTGCCTAGCAGATAGCATGGGTGATTGTAATTGCTTACTGATACGGTGATCAAGTGTTCTACAGTTTTTGGTGTTAATAACGAGGATGAAGAAACTTATTGTCTCCACAAGTGTGTGCCTCATGAAGATTCAAAGAGCAGAGCCATAGATGAAGTAACGTGCGTGAGAAGGGTATCACGTGTATGAGATGGCAGGGCACTGTGAATAAAAAGGAAAAGCAAAGCAAGCAGAACAACAACAAAACCTCTCTAAAATGCTTTGACAAAATTTCTGCCTGCTATTAAAATGTAGTAAAATGTTTCTTCATATCCGTGACCTTTGTAATTGATTGTGGAGGTAACAAGATAGAATTCAGGCTCCTATGAATAACTGATTGTTTCTTTCTCATATCAACAGTAAGGGTAGAACCTGAAGTTCAAGTCCTAATTTTAATTCTTTGTATAGCACAGCTTTGATGTGACTTATTTCTTTTTAAAAAATTAATTGTAAATTTTTTTATTGAAGCAGCACTGTATGATGACATTAGACAAGTGCATCACTGAAAATCATCATGTGTGTTTCTTTGTGTCAATAGTCCAACTTGGTGTCGGTGCCATGTCCTTAAGGAAAACAAAGTGAAGCAAGCCAGTCCAGCCTCCTGCTGGAACAATCCTGCTAGAATAGACTCGCAGTTCTGTCAATGACCAGTCTGGATAGGTCAGATTTTTGCTTATATCAACATCTGATTTCATTGCTCTCACAAAAGATGGAGAACAAATGTCCTTTTCCCTGATATCTGCTCTCTTGCCCTCACTTTCTGTCAGTTCTTCCTTCCAGGCAGCATAAGAGGGCTATGAGCTAAAAGGGAACAAGGAAGCCTTACCCACCTGATACTTGGTTCAGAGGCTTTTCTTTTTTGCTCTCCCTCTGAACCAGTTGAAAGCTATGGGCTTGGTGTTCAAATGTGGGAACTAGAACTAGGGAGATTTCTACCTTTTTCTTTTTCCCTTCTCTGCATTCATTAGTCCTACCAATAACAGCTTCTTGGGGAGGTAGACCTTCTCTCTTAGACTGTTAACTGACTTGCCCTCCACTCCAGGGATGGCCAGATGACCAGCCCACCAGTCAGTTCATCTGATTCCTGGAGCCACAGCATTTTCTCAGGGATGGGCACACGTCCCAGTCATCCAAACAGAGCGAATGTTAATGTTTTCCGGGAATGCCAGAAGGAAGATGTTCTCTTGTGGGCTGGTCTTACAAAGAAGAAAGACCAGAGCTTCCAGAGGTCACACAGAGAGATTCTGTTTGAGCATGAAACACACAGAGGAAAGCAGAGCCGAGGCATGGAGAAAGGAAAGAGGTAGTGTGTAAGGAGGCTGGAGGTGATGGGGGTGAGAAGGAGACCTAAAATGAACTATGCTAATACCCTTTTTAGTTGTATGATGTAAAAATTTCTCTGATTTTGCTTAAGCCAGTTTTAGTTGAATCTTTGTTGAGTTGTAATCCTAAGAATGGTGACTAATAAATGCTGCTCCGAGCTGTCCTGGTCCCAAGCAAAGCAAAACCTTTGAAGTTGATTTGTTTATTCAGAAGGAGCAAGATAAAAAACTGTATAGAGACCTGTGAAGTCAAGTAACCTAGAAATATATAGAGAGGTACAGATGTCCGAGTGGATGGATTGTGTTAAGTTGGAGTTTGTTCTGAATCATTGACAAATGGCCTGTGAATTTAAAGGGGTGAAATAAAAGGTTGCAAATCTTGACAGTGACACTTCGTGGCTGAAAAGCCCTAGAGTGACAGCTGAAGTCACACTTCCTGAGGGCGTGTGGAAGATAGCAACTTTGAATTCTGATCCCATCAAATTGTGTATCCCACTTTTTATTTCCCGTGTTCTTAGATGTGATCAAGCAGGGCATTTGTCGTGCAGCCATCCCAAGCTGGGTAGGTTCATTGTTGATTCGGACAGATGAAAAGAGAATTTTGGAGACTCAGTATCTCCGATATGCCTTTAATGCTGAATCGGGACGGGATACAGACAGACCAGCGGCAGGGAGGCACCAACTGAGACCTGGGGAATTTCCATGCTTTCTCTCAAAATCTCCTGGGTGACTGTATTTACAGGTCTGGGTGTCCTTTGCTTCTTGGCCCCGGTGTCCATAATCATAGGCAGGCGTGCCCTGTGTTCCTGCTTCTTGGCTCTGGGTGCTCCGTGCTCAAGCTCCCAAGTGCTTTTTTTTTTTTTTAAAGATTTATTTATTTATGCACACAAGAACTGGGGTGTAGACCAGAGATGTGGGGTGGTGAGGATTCACCAGAGACAGAGGGGGGAGCAGAAGTCGGTTTGACTGAAGTACACTACTGAGGGGAGCAACGGGCAAAACAGGAGAGATCTGCTGAGCCATGTGGGAAGCTCCCTGCCTGGGGATGGAACTCGTGCTGCATCGGCTGTGGGCAGCTTCAGAGGCCGATACTCAACCCGTTGCACCACCAGGGACGCCCTCCCAAGCGCTTTTTGTGCCAACATGTTATCACATGTGGGCAATGAAATCTGGGAGGAGAGCAAAGCTGCTTACATGAATTAATATTTTAATATTTGTTCATGGTTGGGAAATTCAAGCACAAGGATCAGTCTTCGTCTTGGGGGAGAAGGAGAAAATGACTGGTGGAAGATGAACTTAAACACTTACACATAATTACCTCTTAGGAGTGCTGACATTTTAGGTGGTACCATCCTGTGAAACTCCCACTTACACTGATGCAAGTGGTCAGGCTGGTGCTGGAGAGTATAGCGTTTTGTAGATGATTGCATTTGCTTCTGTGTCCTATTCTGTGCCACCTCTGCTTTCCTTTTTCCAGCTAAGGAATATACCATTTATTCCCAATAATCATCACATGGAGTTTTTTCACAAAAGTTTTTGAGTGCAGGAATCACTCTTTTTTAAAGGTGCATTCCCAGATCCTAGCATTGTTCCTGGCACATATTAGGTACTTAATACCTTTTGGAGGTGGAGTTAATTTCCTCCTCATGCCATTTTTATTTCTATGTGTTTTTGCTCACTCTAAATCTCCCTGCACAGGGTGCTGCTTATTTATGTAAACTCCACTCAGTTTGTCCCGTTTCATTTCTCAAATAAATGGAGTGGGGGGTGGCAGTGGGAATGAGAGAGTTCTGGTTTCTTATAAAGAGGAACTCAGTCATGGTGGCCAGAGCGAATTGATTCCTAATTAAATGAAGCATAGAATTGAGCTGGGATGCATTTGTTCTGATTCAAAAGCCATCTTTCCTTCCTGCCCGATGATTGTGTCTCTTTCATTGTCAGCACAATGTGGGTAGGGAGGGACTCGCTCTGCTCTGTTCCACTCAGCACAGGGCTAAAGGGAGATGTAAGCATAGGCTGCTTTGTGATGAAGCAGAAGCCACTTGTTAGAGCAAGGGGAGAATCAACCGTAGTAGGAGACCGCCCAAATGGAAAGGATGGGATGACAGGCAGTCGCTCTTGTAGCAGCAGAAACTTTTTGCTCCCTAAGAAGCAGGGAAGAAACCAGCAGAGGTGATTAAGCCAGTGATTGGGATGGTGAGCAGTCAGAGCTAGTCAATGCGCAGAAGCAACTCCGCAGGCTCGCTGAGCTGGTTCTGAACCTGTGGTTCTGTGAACCAGCCTGAGCATTTCATCACCTGGAATCTGCAGCAATGAGGGCTCTGATTTATTTGTGGTAGTGGACACTGATAATCACACATCTTGCTTAGACCCATCACTCATTCACATATTCAACAAATCCGTATTGAGCTCCTCTACGTGCCAAACCTTCTGCTAGGGTGTGGGCATTTACAGATGATTAAGATAGCGTCTTTCACTGGAGGAGCTCCTGGTTTAATGATAAATGGCACCAGAGTAAATCCTCTATCACTGGTAGCTTTTATTTTCATATACTGGAACTCAGGCTCTCACTAGTGATTAATTCATGTAACAGCTCTAGTAGGTACATTCTAATTTTCTGTCTGCTTTATAGGGAGAAATCAATATGATCATAACTAAAAAATCAGTGGCAAAACTGAGGTTTGGATCCATGTGCTTAAGAAGCAAGCATAAAGTGGTAAGAACATGGGAGTGATTGACTCACCTTTCATGCATGTATTCAGAAAGGTGTTGCCAAATGGGTGTTACCAAAAGCAGAGGCTCTAGAGCAAGAGCAGGTACATTTTTTTAACCCATTTTTTTTAATTAAATTTTTATTCTTACATCGTTGTAGTCCCCATCGTTCTCCCACCACCATATCACCTGTGAACCATCACCATATTCCACAAAGGTACTTTTTGGTTTGGATTTTTAAGTATAACTAAAGTGTTCACATGACAAAAGCTGGTAGGAGGTTATCTCAACATTTGTAATATATGATTGGGACTGGCCATAAAAAGTACTTTTGGATTCTTTTGTGAAGGTCTATCAAGTAATAAGTGTACATTATAACTTTCATTGAAACATGCTCTTTTGATCATCTGATTTAGATTTTGTGTTATGGCTTTAAGTGTTACAGTTTTGGCTTCCGTGGGAGGTTATCATTTTACTGACTTTTGTAGTAAGAGGCAAAGCAGTAAAAGATGTTTAGAAAGAGGAGGGACTTGCGAAGGGTTGTGGGATCAACTCTCAGAATCAGGCAGAGGATCTAGAGCAAGAGCAGAGACGTCATCATGGAAGTTGGCCCATAGTGATTGTCAAAAGCAAGGTTAGGGTGTGAGCACCTGGCCCTATCCCCTGGCACCTGCCACAGCACACATCCATGTTTCCATTTGAATGAAGAGGGATGGGTCTTCAAAGACAGAAATGCCTTTGTAAAATCCTCTAACTTCGCCTGCCACGTAGTCCTGATCTTGTCTTAGTGCTGACTGTCTCATTTCCAGCCAAATGGTCTCCCATGCCCTGTTCTGCTCTCCTAAAATCAATAGTTCACAGGTAACTAAAATTAAAATTCTAATGAGCAAAATTTTTGCATGTCACTCCTTTGCTTAGAAGTCCTTTAGTCTCCAGGCTAAAATCCCAAACCATTGACCAATCATATAAAGCTCCTGTTTGACTCTTTGGTTTTACCTGTTTTGTAATCTAGAGCCTCCAGTCTTCTCTACTCCTAACACTGTGCCCAGACTCTGTGCATATCTTGGAAGATTATTATTTTCCCATGCTCTCCCTCACACTCCCCCTCATCTGACACCTCCATTTTCATATTAAGCATCCTCCTCTCTAGGAAGACTTCTCTGTCTGCCTCAGAGACTGGGTGAAGGCCACCCTGATATCTTTCATCCTGATATCTTTCACCCGGCTATCCCAAATGTTTTGTAACATTTTGTAACTTTCGTTTTATTATTCTATTTATATTTATTTTTTTCTCCTGTAACATTGGACAAAGTAATTACTACTATTGTATCTCTTTAACCTTAAATACTTTAGTGTGTGCTTTTGAAATTAAAGACATTCTCTTATATAACTATAGCACAGGGATCAACATCAGGAAATAAAATCAGGAAATAAATATTGATACAATGCTATTTTCTAATATGCAGATTGTATTCAAATCAAAGTTACTTGATAAGAAGCATTCAGTATGTAAAAAAAAAAATTGGTTTCTTCTGTGTCTTGCTAGTATGGAATCAAGAAACAAGGAAGGAGGGATCAGGATTTTCCTGTTAGGATCCAAGAGACTGAGGCAGGATAAAGTCAGTTCTTTCTAAGCTTCTGTACAGCAAAAGAGACATTAACCAAAACTAACAGACACCCTACCAACTGGGAAAAGATTTTTGCACACAATACATCTGATAAAGAACTGATGACAAAAATTTACAAGGTACTCACACAACTCAACAAAAACAAATCCAATAACTCAGACAAAAAATGGGCAGAAGAACTCAAAAGGCACTTCTCCAAAGAAGAAAAGCAAATAGCCAACAGATACATGAAAAAATGCTCAACATCACTTATAATACAGGAAATGCAAATCAAAACCACTGTGAGATACCACCTCACACCTGAGAGGATGGCACACATTAACAATACAGGCAATAACAAATGCTGGAAAGGATGTGGAGAAAAAGGAACTCTTCTACACTGCTGGTGGGAATGTGAACTGGTCCAACCACTATGGAAAGCTCTATGGCGATTCCTCAAACTCATAAACATGGAGCTCCCATATGACCCAGCAATACCACTTTTGGGAATTTACCCAAAGGACACAAAAACACTAATCGGAAAGGATACATGCACCCGTATGTTCATTGCGGCACTGTTCACAATAGCAAAGGTATGGAAGCAACCCAGATGTCCAAAAATAGATGATTGGATCAAGAAGATGTGGTACATATACACAATGGCATACTATTCAGCATTCAAAGAAGATAAACACATGCAATTTGCAGCGACATGGATGGAATTAGAGGGAATCATACTCAGTGAAATAAGCCAGAAAGAAAAAGAAAAATATCGAATGGTTTCACTTATAACAGGACTATAGGGAAACCAAATAGGAGAGAGACACTCAGCGGGGGGTGGGGAAGATAAGGGCACAAAGGGAGTAGAAAAGAACACAAGGGACCATGGAGCTGGATCACGGGTGAATTGGTGGTGGGCTACCCAAGGGGAATACAAAATGTAAAAGACATAAATAACAATAAAAAAAAAGGTAGGATAGGTAGAAATAGAGATAGAGAATAAGAGAGAGAGAGAGAAGCAGAAGGAAAAAGGAGGCGAAAGGGAAACAGACTTCATGTGTCCTTTTGAGGAGAGGCACTCACCCTACCCCTCTGTCCAGTTTCTGGGGTTCCCATTTCCTGGTCTGTAAGAAAGATATTCTCTCTCTCTCTCACTTTCACACACACACACAGACACACACACAGACACACACACAATTAGCTGAACTTAAAATACTATCCTCTTTTAGAAACTAAGCAAATTTTTGTCCCCCTCCCTTTTTTTTTTGTTTTACCACTTTGACTTTCTAAGTCATTCTCCCTTCCATTCTTCTATCTTGCTCCTCTTCTCCCCAATGGATTACAGTGAAATGTGAATAATTATATGAATCCTTCCAAATAAAAACTGACAGTCTTTCACAGTATATGGATATAAAAAAGAAAAAGCAGATTGAAAGCACCTAATGAATCTGTTTCTTCCTACCAATATTTTGAAATGGCTGAAATTTAGCTATCAGGGCCACCATGTCGGGGACTGGGGGGATCCTCTTCTTCAGTTTCCATTTTCCATGGCGGTGATCTTGCCATCTGCTTGTCACTTGTTCTTATCAGGCATGCCACCACAGACCACACTGACTATGGGAAGCAGGCAGCCCTGTCTGGTTAGACGCAGACATTGCTGGCAGTTGCACCCACCTGTCCCTTGCCACATAAACTGAAGCTTCTTTTCTTGGCACGATTAGCTCTACACCTGAAATACAAGGACAGCATATTGAGAACTATAGCAAAGAGGGACGAATTTGTGCTGTTGTGCAGAGAGAGTTCATTTGTCTAGTGTTCTGCAGTTCTCAGCTATGTGATTTTGACTTCTTTAGAAAGGGAACCCTCTGAACTACAATCTGTACCTAAATGTAAATCTGACTTCTCAAAGATGACAAGTATTTGACACTCAAAGTACTAATTGAGCCAGAATAAGCATTTTGGTGTCAATAAAAATATTCTCTAGTTCAAAGATTACATCTCTGGTCCAGTGAATAATATTATTATTGGTGGACACTAATAAATCAGATAATGTTTTAGCTTGAAAAAACCTTAAAGATGGCCTATTCCAACTTCTTTTTGATCTTCCCATGAATATGCCTCAGTTTTCTTATTTGTGTCCCTCTATCTCTCAGAAGTTCCTAAGTTTCATATGGCAGAGAGGATGTGACCCTTGGTCCTGAACCATGGAGGAATTTGCTATTCAGTGGAAGGTGCCCACTTCATCAATATAAGAGTGATTATTTTCCATGATCTTCAAAACATTCTAAATACAAGGTGTCCTTCTGTGAGTTAGGGGCAGAGAGTGGGCAAAGATAGGGAATGGAAATAGGTTGGGACGTGTACCCAGGGCTCTGATCTTGAGTAGTTCTCTACTTAGTTTGTGAGGTCATTGCTTGGATGACCTAGAGATGCAGAAATTCTCTTTTGTTCTGGGACTAAGACCACAAGGAGAGATTTTATTATAATTCTTCTCTTCTGCTAATAATGAAAATGAAATATTAAGAGCTCTTCATTACAGGCCTTAGGGAAATACGCAAATATGTTACAACTTTCTAAAATATGTCCTGATTAAATATCTCATTTCTCCACTTCCGTAATCGGGAGATAATAGACCAACTGATTGTGCTAAATGGATTCCAGCAAGCCTCGCTGTCTTGTTCCATCAGGAGGGAATACTTACTTCATTGTGTCGTCTTTGTCTACAAAGGATAAATCACTCCCACTATTCACAATAAGTTCTTTTAAAAGAAAAGAAGAAAAACCTCTAATAATCAAAGCTATTTTTTCTAATTTATAAATGAATATTTACATATATAGATAAGGTTATCTATCTATGTATGCACTGGCCCATAATGTGGAAATTATATTTTCCGGTTAGAGAGATTAAGGAATGTTTTTATAGTCTTCACAATACTTTTCTTTCTTTTGTATGTTTTTGGGTAAATTTCTATTATAATCATATATCCTTTCATGAACAAAATAAGCAAACTTTATAGAAAATTTAGTATTAATTTCAAGAATTGACATAACATTGTGCTTTGTTTTAAATTTCCAAATGCCTCCTATACCATTTATCTGGGTAGAGAAGTTCACTTAACTTCAACAAATAAGAATAGAGGACTTACTGTATACCAAACTTTGGGCTGTGATCTGAGTGTATAAGGATGAGTACGTTATAGAGTCTGTGTCAACTCAGCAAGAATCTATTATTTTTGTATGCATGTATGTCTTGTTTCATGCACTAAAGTAAAAATATAGGTGATGGAGAAACTACCTTTATTTGGAACAAACAGAGAAGGGCTCTAGAAGAGTCTGAATGGGTGTTTTTTTTTTTTTTTTGAAAGTATATTTTTAGATATTTTCAAGAGAGACAGTTTATTCATATATTAATTCAATAGAATATAATAAATCGCATACGAATATAACTTCTCGTGACAATACTTATACTATTTTATCTAGTTTCTCTGCAAATTATAGCCTTTATTGGACAATGGTAAATCATATTTAATTCTGGATGCAATTTTTAAATTTAATTTTATTTTTAATGAGGTACCATTATTTTACCTCCTTGTTTACCTTTCACAATATAGGATTTCTCCCCTTAGGTGTGGTCATCATAATTCTCCCTCTAGAGCACCCATAGTCTTCCACCATAGTCCACTGAGCTTCCCCTGCTCCTTGTTTCATCTCCTTCCCTCTTCTTCCTGCTCCCTATCCCCTCCTACCTGCTTCAGATCTTTGATCAACTTTTGAGGGTTTGTCTTTTTCTGACTCTTTATTTGGTTTCTCTATATTCCATATGTAAGTGAAACCATCTGGTATTTATCTTTCACCTGGTTTATTTCATTTAGTAAAAGCCCTTCCAGCTCCATCCATGTTGCTGCAAATGGCATGAGTTTACCATTTTAAATCACTGAGTAGTATTCCATTGTGTCTGCATACCACTTCTTGATCCACTCATCTGTTCTGGGGCTTTTAGGTTGTTTTCATCTTGACTATGGTAAATAGTGCTGCAATAAACATAGGCGTGCAGGTTTCCTTTTGAATCAGTGTTTTTGTGTTCTTTGGCTAGATGCCTAGGAGTGAAATTGCTGGGTTGTATGACACGTCAATTTTTAGTCTTATGAGGAACCTTCATACTTCATTCCTTAGGGGCTGGACCAGTCTACATTCCCAGGAGCAGTGTAGGAGGGTTCTTTTTTATCCACACCCTTGTCAGCATTTATTGTTTCTGGCTTAAATTTTTTTTTTTAATATATAAGTGGGTCTTTCTCACACGTATGAGGTAGTATCTCATTATGGTTTTCTTTGCCTTTCCTTGATGATAAGTGAAGATGAGCATTTTTTTTCATGTGTCTGGCCGTCTGCATTTCTGCTTTGGGGATGTACCTATTTCGTTCTTCTACCCTTTTTTTTTTTGATTGGGTTGTTCTTCTCTTTGTTGAATTGCATGAGTCTTCGTAGATTTCTGAATGATATTTTGAAGAATCAGTATCCAGGGTTTTGAAGTTTATTATTCAGTAATAGCAAAGTTAGTTATTTGAAATAGTGGGAAGAGCATGTGCAAAGGAAGAGCTTTTAAAATGTTACTTCATGGAGGATTATGGGCACTTTGGTGGTGGGTCTGGTGTGGTAACATAATCTGGGAGTTGAGTTGTGAACCTCTACCCTTAAATATAAAGTGTTGTAAACTAACTTTACCTCAATGAAGAGTAATAAAATAAAAAAATAAAATTGAATCATAGGTATGGGCAAATAGAGACACTGTTAGATTGCTGGAGTATAGAGTAGTGGGATGGCGTGAGGTTGAAAAGATCAGTATAGTCCAGATCATGAAAACCTTTAAAGACCAGTCAAGGAACTTGACCTTTATCTTATAAGTTCTGGAGAACCAATAAAGAGGAGCAAGGGAAAAATAGCAATTCATCACTCCCTTAGTTTCACGCCTGTCCAGAACTTTGCTGCTTAGCCACGGGAACACAAGTGATCATACCTCAGAAGGTGTCTGCCAGTGTTCATTAAGACCAATGCTTAATCTCAGCTGACAACATCAGTGTCAAAATCAGAGCTTTGAGCTGGCAGTATTTCAGCAGAGAAGTCTTTGGAGCTTCCATAATCTGGTTCAATAAACAATCTTGCTGTGAAACACAGTGCTTGGTATTTAGAGGGGTTTTAGTTGGCACATCCACAAAGTCACAGCATCCTGTCCACTGACTAATTCCACTGTGAAATGTTGAAAAGCAGCTCGTAGCTCCAAAAATGCATGTAGACTTCTATTTGCATGCAAATCATTGCCATTCATGTGTGAACTACTGCAGGTAATGGCTCTGCCAGATGGGATAATTTGGGGCAGGGCCATCCTCTTTGCTAAAGGCCACAGGTATGCACACATGCTGCCGTGTATCTCGTTCCTAGTTTCCACATCGTCCCTGGGGAATAATCATTTTAATAATGGGCATCAAGGAAGAGAAACTCCATTCTACCCTGTCATTATCTGGTAAACAAAATGGTATTAATTAGTATAATACTGAGCTAATGTAATATTTGATGCAATTAGTAAATTGAGACATAGATATTGAAAGGAGTAACAGGGGGCATAGCAAATTGATAGATCAAGAATGTTCCTTGGGTTTTGAAAGGATACAGATTTCGTGCAGTTTTCAAAGGAGAATCACGGTGGTCTCACCCCCTCTAACCACATACTTGTAACCACTTTGGAGTAAAAATACTTGCATTTTAATCACAGCTCTACCTCTTACCAACCAGGAGACTCTGAATAAATGACTTAAGCTTCCTTTGTGTCAACTCTCTCATCTGTAAAGTGAAGATAATAGAGGATAGAATTTAATCGTCTTGTGATCAGATGAAGTAGGTCTGACTTAAGTAGTTAAATTGCCTGACACACAGTAAAGCTTAATAAGGGTAACTACAATAATTATTGCTATTAATAAGATCACCAGATAAACTAGTAGAATTGAATTTGCTTGTCCAAGTACTAGCTAGTAGTATATTGTGAACACTAATGCACAGGGCTGATTTCTTCAATAAACAGCAAACTCCTAAGGACAGAAATCATATCTTCTATCCTTTTGCCAGCACTTTGTTCAGCAGTCTGATACTTAGCAGGTGTTCAACAAATAGCTGCTAAAATAAATGCTATTTTTTTTTTAAATTTCGGTAGTATTTGTTGTGTTGGGTTATTTTGCCTTCATATCTCCTTCTGCTCTATCATCATCATCATCATCATCATCATCATCAAAATCATCACCACTACCGCTACCTTTTATGCTCTCTATTTCCATGATACAGAGATAAAATTTGTCCCAGCAGGATTCATGGAAAGCAACATTGAAGTATTGAAATGTTCCTGGTATGGATACCTACGGGCTTGTGGATATTAAATATTTTCCATTTGACTCTCCAGACCTACTTTTTTACCCTGTCTTAGTCCTACTCTATAGCTTAATTTTTGGGGCTTTGTTAATTAATTTGCTTATCTTCTAGCTTCTTGTTGGAGTAAGCCTGTGAGAACCCAGGTGGTGAGGGAGGAATGAAGGCAAATTTCTTTCTACTGGGTCACTAGCCACTGCTTTTGTTACGCTCTCAGGCACAGCTTCTGGCAGGCAATTTTCTTTTATAGCTTCAGTTTCTGTCTTTGAATTCTGGTGTCCGCTTTCTTTCCTTGCTCTACCAGGCCTTGATAGCTTATTGTAATCCTTCCCACTCTTTGTAAATAGGCCTTTTATTAATTTCACCCATGTTACTCTCCTTGAGGATCCCATGTTTTACCTGCCTGGATGCTGATTGATACAGGAGTCTGGAGAATTTCAACTTTAACAGGTTGGTAAAGTCCACATGGTATATTATGCCCCTGTACTGAGTAGCGGAACCTTTGTTGTCACCTTGCTGTTTCCTGCTCTTATAGGGCTCACTAAATGCAGAGGAGGGAACTCACACATCATCAAGCCTACTGATCTTTATGGAACAGTTCTTCCTCAGGTCCAGCTTTCCCTCGTTCCCCTTTTGTGCTCTCTGTCTCCAGACTTCCGATACTGTAGTGTGTACACAGAGCTGAGGTCACCCATGAGGTGGTAGAACCCCTTCTTTTCCCCTCAGCCCCACTATTTTGCTCCTGACCCTGATATTATGGGGATATTTATACTCGCTTATCTACCTTGAAATTCTCTACCTTTTGTTTCTCATCACTGTCTCTCTTGGATGGATTAGAAATTGCTGTCACTTTTTTATGTGCCTCTATTTCATGGGGGAGAAAAGAAGCCAGGACTCTTTTGTGTCCAGCCAGGACAGTGCTTTTCTTTCTCTTACCTAGGGTGGGAGGCTTCTCCTTCCTAGGGTGTGTCCTCCAGGTAAGTCAGAGTGAGTTCAGATCAGTGGCAAAAACCTGACATCAATACCTGCTCTGGGGATCAAATCAGAGTCCTTCACTTTATCTTTGGCCATTTTCTCTCTTGCTCTTCTCTCTTGCTCTCTGTCTTCTGGCTACTCTGGGGCTTCTTCCAGCCCAACAAACATCTTGTATTCCTAATCTCTGAATGGCATGAACATAGTTTTTTTCTTCCATCACGGTGTTTCTGGACTCAGGCCTAAAGGGGAAACACTCTTGGTGTCCTGAACCGTTTTATAGTCAGGAAATCCTTCCTTATTTCCTAAGGATTGTTTTCAAGCAGAATATCCTATCATTAAGATATTTAAACCTTTGAAATTAACAATAACATCTCAAATTAGTTGCTTTGAGATGTTTTTACCTACATCTCTTTTGATCCTTAAGTGGGGACAAAGAAGGACCCTGAAGCTAGGAGTATTTAAGTGACAAAGTGTGTTTTGGTGGATGATTTTATTTTTGGGTCAGAAATCCTGATTCCAAAGTCCTTTTTTTCTATCCCAAATTGTCTATTGGTTAAGATACAAAAGGGATTCTTTCACGCATGTAAAAATGTAACTTTTTTCCCCCAATATGGGCACAGAGGACTTTGTTCAACTAATGTCGTTATCAATTGCAAACAACTCTTCTACTGTCTACTGGACAAGAGAAACAAATCATACTTGTTATTTAAAAAGAAATGCGCAATAAGGACATTCAAAATTTTAAAAAGAGATTTATTTATTTATGCGTATAAGCTTGGGTGCAGGCCAGAGATGTGGGGCGATGAGAGGGTTCACCAGAGACAGAGTGGGGAGCAGAACAGGTAGATCCACCGAAATACACTGCTGAGGGGGGGCAATGGGCGAGGCAGGTGAGGTCTGCTGTGCCATGTGGCAATCTCCCCGGCCAGGCATCGAACTCTCACTGCAGCTGCCAATCATTGAACTCGCCCTGCAGCTGCCGGCAGCTCAACAGTGCTGCACTCAACCTTTGCACCACCAGGGAGGCCCAAACTTTTGTAGTAAGTTTCCATGAAGGAAGCAGTTTGAGAGCCCCAAAATGTACACAGAGTTTTGTAACTTCTATTTGAAAATATGTTTACTTAGGAAAATTAGAACTTTATGAGAATGTTTTTGAATGGAGGCTCACTCCTGCAAGAGAAAGTTTCTACTTTAAAACTAGTGAATTTTGTTTTTATATTACCAGGAAAATGAAACCATAAAATTGAAAGAGGAGTCTCAGATACAGTATGGGTTCTTAATTACGGATTCTTGTGTCAGTTTGAGAAATGTCACCATAAATAAACTGTAATGATGCAAGAACAACTCACTGTATTTGAAGAGTCAGAAAGAAGGTGATATTTAATGTGACTCTTTAAAGGATGAGGGAGCAAGTGAAGGGGGTGAAAATGGTGAGACAAGGAAAAGGCGATTACTCATAGCAGCAACCATTTCTTGAGAGCAGCTGATGTGTCATGGCAAGAGCTTATCTGCATGCCCAAACTTTAGGACATAACATCTTCTTGGAGATGTGGGTCATGTAGTATGGTTGGACTGTAGTGTGTATTATTGGGGGAAGTGTCTGAAAGGGAGGTTGAAATAAGAGATTTTCTTTGAAGTAGCTTAAGTGTATATGACAAAGAAGTTAAGACTTTTCGAGGTTAGTATTTTTCAATCTCTCTCTGAAATGCTTTATTGAAAAGTTTTTATTCAAAACTCAAATATGTAACAAAGAAAAGGAGGTTCACTCCTAGTAGGAGCCAGAGAGATGGCCAGGAGCCCTGCTTGCTTTTCTGTTCTGTTATCTCTTATTCAAAGGTCCTTGAGGACACACCTACCAACTCCCTAGGATTTCAATAAGTACAGTCTGAAAACCTGCTCTAGCTAATGTTTAATCTTTTTACGTTTAAGGAGGATTACCACCAGCTCTATGGAGAGAGACAGAAGACCAAATAGCGTGTTGCAGAAATGGAAGGGAGATGTGATCAGGGCTCACATTAAAGCTAATGTGAAGAGGGACAGAGGCATAGTCAGACCTGAATGTTGGGATTTTATAAGTATGAGATTTCCAAGATTTTCTGGGTTTTTCTAATCAGCTTAGTTTGATTAGGAAATTCTGGGCAACACTACAAGCAAATATGAGAGAACTATATTCCCCTTATTCCATGCCATCCTCAAGAAAGAAGAAAAGCTCTTAGGAGGAGAAAGGGAATGATAAATGAGCATGTAGAGTGGAATATAGTTCCAGTATCCCATTAACCAACATAAATCTTGCAAAACAAGGGTTTGAATGAAGAGCTCTAAAATACTCATGGTTCAGGATCAGGAAAAAAAAATAACAAAACAAAACAAAAACTAGCAGGCAACCATAATTAAGAGACATGCTGTGAGGGAGGAAGAGGAAAAGGGACCAAAACGGGAGAGAACACAGGGGACCATGGTGATGGTGCACGGGTGAACAGGTGGTGGGAATTTTACAGAGACTACACGGTGATGTAAAAGATATAAATAAAAAAATATATTTTAAAAAATAAATCCTCACAGTTTAAAAGGGTCTAGAGAGCCTTCCATATCACTGTGGACTTAGGCTGGGTGTGGTGTGATTATGGGAAAGGACAGGCAAAGCTTAAGACGTGGAGAATAATTGAGAATGAAGGACAACAAAAGTTATGAGTTCCAAAAATGGATATACAGATTTCAGAACTTACCAAAGCCCATAGATATCAATTGAAAAAGATGCAGAAAGTTCATGTCTACTGAATACATAGAGGGACTTCCAAGTTGAATAAAAAGTTTCAAGTCGCCGTCATTCACTCTCCCAAACACAACAACCGTACACATGGTACTTGTGCTTGACAGCATCAGTAACTCATCATGTCCCATTCCTTCAGAATGTCTTAGTAGCCCACCCCTGCAATGAACTGGCATCCCCTCATCTCTGCGTTGGGGAAGTCTGTTGGTTCTACCTCTAAAGACTTTTCTGAATTATAGGATTGCTTTTTTTTATCCCTCTTATCGTCATCATTATTATGTCTTCCTAACTCAATAGAATGGCTTCCTTACTTCTACTCTTGTGTTTTTACCTCCACTCTGCACCCAACAATATCTGTTTTTTTCAGAGCAGCCACAGTGAGTTTTATTTATTTATTTTTACAGGTTTATTTGTTTATGCATACAAGAGCTGGGGTGTAGGCCAGAGGTATAGAGGGTGGTGAGAGGATTCATCAGAGACAGAGAGGGGAGCAGAACAGGCAGATCTACTGAAATACACTGCTGAGGGGAGCAGCATGTGAGGCAAGAGAGGTCTGCTGTGCCATGTGGGTCAGCTCCCTGGCCAGGTCTAACGCATGCTGCAGTGGCTGCAGTCAGCTTCATAGTGCTGGGACTTAATCCCTTGCGCCACCAGGGAGTCCCCACAGTGAGTTTTAAAATCCAAACCAGATTCTGTTACTCTCCTCAAAATCTTCACTGCTTTTCTATTCCTTGTTCCAGCCTTCGAAGCTTCTTTGTCTTGACCTCTTTTTAGTTATGAACCTTAATTCCTGATACATTTAGTAAGACTACCTGTGAGTCCCTAGTTACTCCATTCTGGCCATACTCTTTCTCTTCTTGCGCCTTCCCACAGGAATAGGCTTGTTGTGCTTATGCTTTTTTTTTTCTGTCAGAAATGTGATTTTCCTAAATTGAATAGGTTTCCTCCCTCACTTTTTACAGGTCTTTCTCCAGATGTCAGATACTAAGAGACTTTCTCTGACCACCATAACTACAATAGCTCTATCCCTTAGTCTCATACCCAAGCCACCCCTTAATCCTTTCATGTTTCTTCCTAATACTTATGCATCTTAGAAATTGTATTTTGTTTATATGCCTGTATATCTTCAATGAGTGCTTTCCTCACTCATTTTTATTTAATTGTACT
This sequence comes from Scalopus aquaticus, assembly GCA_004024925.1. Taxonomy (NCBI): domain Eukaryota; kingdom Metazoa; phylum Chordata; class Mammalia; order Eulipotyphla; family Talpidae; genus Scalopus; species Scalopus aquaticus. The sequence continues at coordinate 9,097 of PVIJ01011301.1, read as the reverse complement.
TTCATTATCACTAAGACATCATACAGCATTTTGAACATAGTGGAAATTTAAGTTTTTTGATGGTAGCTTGATCCATGAATCAAATGTCTGCCCACCCCTGAGACATTCCTTCTCTTGGCTCATTCTTGAGTGTCTACTGGTTGTCTAACCTATACCAGACTAAAAACCACTTTGCCCTAGAATTGAGAAATATGATTTTCCCAATACAGAGGAGAATTTCACACTGGTCCAGGAGTTGGAGCATCTGAAGAGAATGATTTATTTTTCAGAATATCTGGAAACCTGGATGAATCAGTTGTGAAATAATGGTATATATAATGGTGTAGAAAAATCAGACATCATCATTTACAAAGCATTATATCAAAGTGTTTAAGAATAATTTCTAGGAGAAAGGAGACTTAAATCTGTAAAAATTCTGTTCAATGACTTAATAGGAATTTTGCTGAGAATTTGAGAAAAAGGGTCAATTACTTTATTACAGTTTCAGAACCTCTTGAACAATTTTGAATCATGGTGGTATGAGAAGTGCTATAAAGGCATGAGTCCAAAAGAAGTTGGGTTGGTTTTTTTCATAATGATAAACTTTTTGAACCATTATTCAGTTAATTTAAAACACTTTCAGAAATAATTCACTTTCTGTTCTCCTTGTATAAATATTCTGTTAATATCTAATAGAAGTGTCAAGGAAAATTTTTTCCTGATCTAAATCTTAAGCTTTCCTTTTCTTAATTGTACCCCATTACTCTTACATCTCCTTGTCCATGTTAAATATTCAGTTTCTATTATCAACCTTGCATGCTTCAGCCGTGTTTCTGGAATTAGCGAGCTGGATTAAATTCTCTGTCTCTCTTGGCTTTGCCTTTCCCTTTTCTGATAGGCTTCTTGGAGCTTTCTCCAGTTTAAGGCCATATTTTGGAAAAAGTGCTCAGTCCTGAGTTCAGCAACTAATTCCAAAGCAGGTGTATGAAAACCTGCTTCATATCACCTATAAAAAAGATTTGCTGGACTGTCTGGTACATCATCATTTTACATGCAGTCTCCTTTGAGCTGTACAGCAGTCATGTGAGGTGGTTATCTCTGTTCTCATGTTACAGAAGAAAAATTTGGATTAGATGGAAAACTTGGGCTTGAATTGTGTATCTGTTTTCCTGACTCCAAACTGAAGGTTCTTTCTCCTCTACATATATCAAGACAGAGTTCTTTTTGGTAGATATTTCACATTATAAGCTAAAATCTAATTGACTTTTCACTTTCTTTCCCCTCTCTCCCCAGCTTTTACTGAGATACCATTGACATTTAACATTGCATAGAAGGTGTACAGTGAGTTGATTTTGATACAGTTATATACTGCAAAATAATTACCACCATAGTGTTAGCTAACATCTCTATCATGCTATACAACTACCATTTCTCTCTTCTTTTTTTTTGTGGTGAGAACACTTAAGATCTATTTTCTTAGCAACTTTCAAATTTATAATGCAGTGTTATTAGCTACAATCACTATGTTGTACATTAGATAACCAGAACTTACTCATCTTACAGCTGGGAGTTTGTATTCTTTCACCAACCTCCCCCTATATGCCTTACCTTCAGTACTTCATAACCACCATTCTGGCCTCTGTTTTTATGAATTTAGCTTTTTCAGAGTCCACATATAGGCAATATCTTATAGTATCTATCTTTGACTTATTTCACTTCACATTTTCTCATAAGATCTGTCCATATTATCGCAAACAGCAGGATGCCTTCTTTCTCATATAAATGTATATGTGTCTCCCAACACATCTACTTTATCTATTCAGACAACTGGATAGCTGAAAAAAAAATCCAATTAAAAAATGGGCAGAGGAACTGAATAGACATTTCCCCCCCAAAAAAACCAAACATACAAGTGGTCAACAGGTATGAGAAAAAGTTCTCAGCGTCATTAATCAACAGGGAAATGCAAATCAAAACTATAATGAGATATCACCTCACACCTGTTAGAGTGACTGCCATCAAGAAGATGGGAGATAACGAGTGTTGATGAGGATGTGGAGAAAAGGGAACTCTTCTGCACTGTTGGTAGGAATGTAAATTGTTGTAGCCACTATGGAAAACATATGGAGGTTACTCAAAAAAATTAAAAATCAAACTACCATATGATCCAGTAATTCAACTTTGGGTTACATAACTAAAGGAAATAAAGACAGGATCTAGAGATATATCTGCACCCTCATGGTCTTTGCAGAGTTATTCACAGTAATCAAGATACTAAGTGTCCACTGACAGATGGCTGTTCACTTTAACTCCTGGACTTTTTGTGGAAAGAATGCTTTGGAAGGCTCTTAATAGATGATGTTATAAAAATTAATAACATTTCCTCCATCAACTTCCTTCCAAGCATCACCCTGCACCCTCTGTCTCATCTCTGCTCTCAACTCTCTAATTTCAATGTTGCATTTTAGGTCGTTCATTTGTGTCTACATGTCTAATCTTTCTGGGTTGATTTTGATCGTGTGGCAGTCTAACAGTGTTTGCAGTGCTTCCTAATATATTTCCATTTGTGAATTTCATTAGCGAGTTTTTGCCCCCTCCTTCAGGTCATTAATGAAGATGCTAAATGAAACTCAATCTATCAATCCCTGTGCCAACCCAGTAGCAAACTAGGTACTCAGAGGGTTATGATTATTTCTTGTTCGTGACTCTTGATCAAGTTCCCAAATCAGCTGAGAGTACTCATAGCTAAGCCAATTTCAATTAATTCTGCAAGGAGAATTTCATGAGGAAAAGCAGCACCTGCTTCTCTAACACTAAGATAGATCACTTGCATTCACTTAACCTACTAAAATTAAAGTTATGTCCAAGTAGCAATTATGGGACATTTCTCTGGTGACAGTCAATCTTTTTAAAATTTCTGTTTACTTTATATTTTCTTTATCCAGGAACTGTCTTTTTAAAAATACCTGTTTTTCAGTTCTATGTTCCATTATCAGTAAGAATATATGTTTTTGTCTTTATTATTTAGAAGGCTGCTTGTTTTAAATGTTTTGATTTTATTCCTTCTCTAGAGCAGCTATTAATTTTCCTGTACACAGTTTATGCTGAAAAAAAATTGTGCTCAGCACTTGGAAATAAATGTTTAGGCTTTGGAGTCAACAGGTTTAATGCAAATCTCTGCTCCAGACTTCCTAGTTGTATGAATTTGGACAAAGAACTTCTCTGTGTCTACACAAACCACAGAATAATGTTAGAGTATAGTCATACTTACAAAAAACTCAGGAATAAATGGTATTCCTATATTACAAGCTTTCAGAATTTTCATTAGTATTATGATCAGTGAATTATAGTTTCTGAGCAAAAGTAGCCATTCATGAATTTTTTTCTTCATTTGCAAAGACTTCTGGACTTACTCATGTATTCATGTTATTATGCTCCATGAATTAATTTAAGTAGTAGTCAAAAGTCTTATTAGAAAAAATGAAGTCCAATATGGAAAAAGTCAAACTCACCAGGTTTCAAATAAAAAAAAGAAATTCTGTTTCATACCCCAAAAATTCATACTCCAAAATAAAATTGCATTGACCAAGACTTAGCATTAAACTGGTAAAGACAGATGGAATTAAGAACTCAGACACTGTTTGTGGGAATATAAAGAGACATAGCTTTCCTTTGGCTGTTCTCCAAAGTTGAAGATCAGTGTGACCTCATGAAGTTTCAGTTCTTCCAGGGAATCTCAGGTGTGTGTGAAGACAGGCTCTTTGTACAGGGATGGCCACTGACCTTCTGGCTATAGCTGTAAAGATGGAGAAGTAAGCAACTCACTGGAGTGGATGAATGGATATATAAACTTCAGCGTTTCACCCTGGAATTCTGTTATGAGGTAGGAGTAGTAACAAGGCAGCATGTCATAGAGAACCAATCACTGTACCTTAATGAAAAAGGGATTCTGATTTGCTCACTTAATATAAACTCCAGAGGCAGGGCTACTTGTAGTTGCTATGGCAGTGCCACAGGCCATTAAGAATCCAAACTTTATACGACTATTCTGCCATTTCTAGCAAGTAGCTCTTATCCCAATGGTTATAAAGTGGCTGCCTTGTCACCAAGAGTTACATCCTTATTCTAGGCAGGAAAAAAAGGTGAAGAAAGAAGTGAAGAGGAAGAAGAGGAGAAGGAGGTGGGAGTGGGAGGAGGGAGAGAGGAGGAGGAGGAGGAATAGTTTTCCAGAGGAGTAGTTTTCCTGAGTAATTCCAAGCAGACTTTTCTTACATTTTATTAGGCCGCGCTCTGTCATATTGCTAAAGCTAGCTATACAAGGTCGGAAAAATATTGTCTAATTTTGCAGGGCACATGACTACGTTAAAAAAATGTTACTCTTTGTAAGAAAAAAGGTTTGGCATGGAATTGGGCAGGCAAATGACAGTGTCTGCCTACTCAGAAGTTTAAAAAAAAATGACTTTATCCAGATTTACCAGTTTGGATAAATTTGAAAAGGATAATTTGGGTGAAACTCTAAGGAAAAGAACAATATCCATGATATGATACACTTAAATGATTTAAAAAAGCCACATACAAAATAGTACTATATCTTTATGGATACCTATGTATGCATTAAATATGTAAAAGCATTTCTGGGAAAACCATACAACATGGGAGAATAGGAGAGGAGAATAAATCAAGACCACCTGCAAAGGTTCAGTGGTTTCTTTAATGTGATTTTTAAGCAAAATTTCTGAAATAAGAATAATTATGACCCTATTTCATGGAATTATATATGTTAGAGTTTGTTTTTCAGTGATCGAGGTGAGTCTCATTTTCAGGTGCCTAGTTGTAGTGGTTTTCTGTTTTTGGAATCTTTTTTTCTTTTGGTTCCAAACTTAAGGATGAAAGAATCAACCCTGAGGTGACAATCTAATTAAACTGATATAATCATTTTCCAAGAATGAAATCTGTCATTTAAAATCTATAATAAATATTTCAAAGAGAAAAATAGTAAGAAAACATAGCGATTTGCTTTTGGCAATGTATTAACATATTTAATTTTGAGTAAGAATGAAATAGTCAGTTCCTTGTGTTATCCTGTGTCCTCTGAACTCTGAAATGCTTGCGGAGGAAATTACAAAGATGAAAACTAAATGACATTTGATACAAGGAGATGTTTGGGTATTTTTTCGTAATATGTGTTGTGTTGTAAAACTGTTAGGAAAATATATCATTACACAAAAGTGATAATGCCTGTAAAATTCTTTTCCAATTCCTAAATCAAATCTAAGGCTTAAAATATTTACTGGCAGCAATAATGAGATGATAAAGGTCAGTGTAACTGATAAGAACATTTATTTATGATGAGAATTACCCTTATAATTTCTACCATTTGTTTATACATTTATTCAATAAACTTTTATTAAACACCTTTTATATATGAGACCTTTGGCAGGAACTGGGAGTTCAGATATTGCACAATTATTGCTCTGGCATTTAAGAAATTAATGAGGGACACAGACAAATAAAAATACAATTAAAGGGTAAAAAAAAGTATTATTAACAGAGTCAGAGGCCCATGACTGCCTTTGGGATGGAGGGTGGGAAGACTCCATTTAGTTAATGGCCGAATCAGCTCCAAAATAGGATGATTTGAGGTTGGTTGAGTGGAGGATTATTTGAAAGTTGTGGCAAGGGAGTAAAGAAACTACAAATAATAGTGTCTGTATCACCCCTAAACTCAAACCAAGGAGGGCAGTTTGTAGGCAGACTCCCTGGGACCTGACAAGGGTACTCATTGGCTGAAAACAAGCATGCATAGGTCTGGTGATTTTAAGTGATCCTTTTGGGAAAGGAAATAGGTGGGGAAGGATAGAAAAGGATCTGGGTGAACACAATGCCTGATACCATGGTTTTAGCTGGATTTAGACAAATAAGAGGAAACTCAGTGAGAGAAACTTGCACTGGGGGAGGAAGGGTGGAGTTGGGGCAGACTGCATCTGGAAACTGCAAAAGAGAAGAATGAAAGCGGAATTTTTTGTTTCTGGGCTTAATTAACTGGAATTTGGGAACTATTAATACTGGGAGTGTGTAAGTAATGGGATTGCTAGGGACATAAAGGAAGACACCCCCTCTTTTCCATTTGGGGTGAAATCCCAAACAAAATGATCAAATTGAAATGAAATGATCAAATTTCCAGAGTCATTGTAAAGTATACTTGCATAGCACCGTAGAATATATTGTATTATATACAATACTCCTCCCCACCCCTAATTTCCCAAAATATACCTAGAGCGCAACCCTGGAATTTAACATTGTTTGTTTGTGTGTGTGTGTGTGTGTGTGTGTGTGTGTGTGTGTGTGTGTGTGAGTGTGAGTGTGTAGGCATCTAAGACCTGTTTTGAAGACTGAGGGAGACTACAGTCTCTCAAAATAATTTTTTCAAATATGTAAAATAGAGTATATAGGATTATGGAGGAAATAATTATGTTGAAATGCTATTTTAATATCTGAAAATTGTGATATAGTAAAACACAAACTTCTTTATCATCAGTGCATTAAGTGGTATGTTCTTAGGGGGAGTCTATTAACTATTATAATCTCAGTGTAATGATGTAGTGATAGGCATAGAAAACATGTCAAGATAACAACTGTAATGTTAAAGGACAGTATCGTGATTCCTATTAACAACACAAAATGACAGTTGAGGTAAAGGTTTAAAATTCACTTAGAGGTTAATGCAAATTGAGATATAATTTTTCCTGTTCGTTTGGAAGTATTGGTGGTCTGGGATCTCACATTATGTAACCCCTTGTTTTATGTTCTGTGTATCTATCTGTAATACTTTTTATTGCATTAACATCGATTTATTTCATGGTTTGTATTTTAGAACTGTGGGATTCCCCTTCTGGTGTTGTTGCCATAGCACACCTACCACCAAAGCACATCCACTGCCCTAGTCCATTGTGCTCCCTCCCCACTTTGTTCTTGTTTTTCTCCCTCCCTCTCTGGTTGCCTCCTTTCTATAGTTTGCTTTCAAGGGTCAGTTTTTCAGTTTGGTTTTATCTGACTCTTTGCTTGGTTTCTTTGTATTCCATGTGTAAATGACACCATCTAATATTTATCTTTCTCCTTCTGACCAATTTCACTTAGCATAATCCCTTCTCATTCCATCCAAGTTGCCTCAGATGGCAGCAGTTTGTCCTTTTTGATCACTGAGTAGTATTCCTTTGTGTATATATATATATATATATATATATATATATTGCATCTTCTTGATCCACGTGTCTGTTTTTGGGTATTTAGGTTGCTTCCATATCATGGGTATGTAAATAGTGCTGCAATGAACATGTGAGTGCAAGTTTCCCTTCAATTGATTGTTCCTGTGTTCTTTGGGTAGATATCTAGGGGTGGAATTGCTGGGTTGTGTGGCAGATCCATTTTTAGTCTTTTGAGAAAACTCCTGTTTCCACAGGGGTTGGACTAATCTACATTCCCACCAACAGTGGCGGAGGGTTCTTTTTTCTCCGTATTCTAACTAGCACTTGCTGTTTCTGGTCTTTTTGATAGGGGCCATTCTCAGAGGTGTGAGGTGGTATCTCATTGTGGTTTTTATTTGTATTTTCATCATGATAAGTAATAATGGATATTTTTCACATGGCCATCTTCATGTCTTCTTTGGAGAAGTGCCTACTTAGGCCTTTTGCCCATTAAAAAATTTTTTTAAAAAAGATTTATTTATTTATGCATATGAGCTGGGGTACAGGCCAGAGATGTGGGGCAGTGAGAGGGTTCACGAGAGACAGAGTGGGGAGCAGAACAGGCCGATCGAGGGAAATACACTGCTGAGGGGAGCAGCGGGCGAGTCAGGAGAGGTCTGCAGCGCCATGTGGGAATCTCCCCTGCAGGGCGTTGAACTCGCATCGCTGCTGCCGACAGCTCCACAGTGCAGTGCTTAACCCGCTGCGCCACCAGGGAGGCCCTGCCCATTTTTTGATTGGGTTTCTTGTTTTCTTTTTGTGGAGTTTTATGAATATAACCCCTGTTTTAAAGCACATTTATAATATCTTTAAACAAGTCAGATTAATTTTACAATCATTAAATTAACCAAATATTGGAGGAGTAGTCATCTTATGCCAAACACTGTGCTAAGGAACTATGCAGTAAGGGAAAATATTTTTTAACACTTTAGAATTCAGTAGAAAAAAGTAATTATCTTCAAATGGCTTATCCCAAAATATTAGATTATAATAACTAAAGACTTCATCTATTTCATGGAGATAATTCATAACACACAGTGATACTTGTGGAATAATATACTGAACTTAATGTAATAAAACATAGGAGTGCTAAATTGTTGTAATGAACAATGTAACCCTTTTTATGACAGAGCTTTAGCCAATTATAGTAATTGTTAATTCCTGCAATTAGACACAAGTCACGCCTTGTTTCAGGGAATAGGCTGTAAAGATATCTCCCAGTAAATGTTGCTACAGGTTTACTACTTTTAAAAATTTTTGTTGAAGTAAAATGTAAATCCAGAGAAGTACACATAACGAATGTCCAGATTAATGAATTTTTACAAACTGAATATATCTGTGTAACCAGCACCCTGATTAAGAAACAGAAATTAAAAGTACATCACAAGCCCCCCTCATTACCAGTTCCCACTGTCCTTGATGTCTACCAACATACATTCAGTTCCCCTGTTTTTTTTTTTTTAAAGATAGCATTGGTTGGCAACACTGTATAATGTCCAGAGACATGGGATGGCACCCTTCAGGTATATCTTACTATACCACACTCACCACTAAGGCACTCATGGTCCTCCCCCATGATCCATTGGGCCCCTTCCCAACTCGGCCGTTCACCTTCCTCCGCCTCATTTCTCGTCACATTTCTAGGGCATGTTTTTGTCGTTCTACTTTACATCAGTTGAATCAACAATTGTACTCTTTTGTACCTGGTTTCTTTAATGTCTTGCTTTTTTTAAATATATATTTTTATTGTTATTTATGTCTTTTACATTTTGTATTCCCCTTGGGTAGCCCACCACCAATTCACCCATGATCCATCTCCATGGTCCCTTGTGTTCTTTTCTATTCCATTTTGTGCCCTTATCCTCCCCTCCCCC
>PVIJ01011300.1:0-55387 GCA_004024925.1 Scalopus aquaticus | reverse complement strand
CCCCCGGAACTTCCCAAGAGCATCTCTTCCCCGGGGACCCAGGGCTGCTGGCCAGGGCAGCTCTGCCCTCCGCTCATAAAGGGGACTGCACCCCACACCCCATTCTGCACCCCAGACCCCCATCCTGCACCCCTCATCCCATCCCATACCACTCACCCCATCCCATACACCCCTCCCCATCCCATACCCCTCACCCCATCCTATACCCCTCACCTCACCCCACACCCCTCATCCCTTTCTGTACCCCTCTCCCCACCCCGTACCCCTCACCCCATCCCATATGCCTCTCCCCATCCCACACCCCTCTTCCCATCCCATACCCCTCACCCCATCCAGTTAATGACACAACTCTCTTTCTTTAAATCACAATATTTAACATTGCAGCACAATGTTTAACATTCGCTAAGACACCCAAAGCGTGATTAGCAGGGATAAGGAAAAAATGGCTAAAATTGCATCTCATCAGAATTGGAAATATTTGCTCTTTGAAAGACACGAGTAAGAGAGTGAAGACCAGCCATACACTTGGGGGAGCCCTTTGTATCTCCTTCGTATGACACAACTTGTGTCCAGATAGATAAACAAGATTTAAAACTCAAAAACAAGAAGACAAACTAATTTTAACATAGGGACAGGAGACCCAATGACACAAGTTGCAAAGATGACATATGAATGGCCAATCAGCCCCTGGAAAAGAGATCAACAATATTCATTATTTAAAAAATACAATTAAGCAGCAACATGGATAGAACTAGAAGGGATCATGCTCCGTGAAATAAGCCAGAAAGAGAGAGAAAAATCTCGAATGGTTTCACTTATAACAGGAGTTCAGGGAGACAAAATAGGAGAGAGACACCCATCGAGGGAGGGGGAGCATAAGGGCTCAAAACGGGGGCAAAAAGAGCTCAAGGGACTCTGGTGACGGTTCACGGGTGAATCGGTGGTGGGGAGCACATGGGGAATACACTATAATCTAAAAGATATAAAAAACAATATATATATATAAAATAAAATTTAAAAATGCAAGTTAAAACCATATTAAAATAGTGCTACCTTCTTTCTGGAATGGTTAAAGTGAAAATGTGGGGTTCACCAAGTGTTGGTGAGGACGTGGGAGAGCCAGACAGCTGACTGCTGGCCCACAGCCCCCTGAGGGTGTCCCCACGAGTCTAGCTGTTGCTCCAGAGCAGGAAGACAGCTCACTCTAAACATGTAGCTATCTACCCAAGAACCTTCTAGACTGGACTACCTACTCAAGAGTCCTCCAGACCGCTACTTACCTACCCAAGAACCTTCTAGACTTCTAGATAGTTCTCAAGAGTCCTCCAGACTGCTGCTTACCTACCCAAGAAATTTCTAAACATCTAGATACCTTCTCAAGAGTCCTCCAGACCGCTACTTACCTACCCAAGATCCTTCTAGACTATTAGGTACCTACACAAGAGTTCTCCAGACCGCTACTTACCTACCCAAGAACCTTATAGACTTCTAGATACCTACTCAAGAGTCCTCCAGACTGCTACTTATCTACCCAAGAAACTTCTAAACTTCTAGATACCTACTCAAGTGTCTTCCAGACTGTTGCTTACCTACCCAAGAACCTTCTAGACTACTAGGTACCTACACAAAAGTCCTCCAGACCGCTACTTACCTACCCAAGAACCTTCTAGACTTCCAGATACCTACTCAAGAGTCCTCCAGACCGCTGCTTACCTACCCAAGAACCTTCTAGACTTCCAGATACCTACTCAAGAGTCCTCCAGACTGCTGCTTACCTACCCAAGAACCTTCTAGACTTCCAGCTACCTACTCAAGAGTCCTCCAGACTGCTACTTATCTACCCAGAAACCTTCTAGACTTCTAGATACCTACTCAAGAGTCCTCCAGGCTTCTGCTTACCTACCCAAGATCCTTCTAGACTACTAGGTACCTACACAAGAGTCCTCCAGATAGCTACTTACCTACCCAAGAACCTTCTAGACTTCTAGATACCTACTCAAGAGTCTTCCAGACTGCTACTTATCTACCCAAGAAACTTCTAGACTTCTAGGTAACTGCAAGAGGAAAGGAAACATGTCTCGTACACACAGAATCACACCTCTGTCTGTAACAGCCCAGTCCCATGAGGAAATAAACTGGTTGCGTTATACACAATTAAAGCAATGGGTGACTGTAATTTGCATTTGCACGGATGGATTTCAAAATTGTTTCATAGCATGAAGTAGGCCCAACAGAGGATACCATGCAACATTATAGATAAGATACTCCAGGGACTAAGTCACAGGGACACCAAGTGGTGCAGACAGCTGGGGAAGGGCTCACAGAGAGCTCTGACTAGACTTTGGGGGGGATGCCCAAGTTTACCAGCTGTTGCGAGTGTGGTTCTCTCAATGTGTACACGTCAAAGCAATGGCTGCATGACCCGGCGACCCGGCGTGAGCAGCGCCAGCGTGTCCAAGGCACGCAGCGGAGCTGAGGAAGGTGTCATGGGCCTACGCCATACCCTGGAACAGCTCCGTCAGGGAGTGGGACTTCTGGGAGTGGACTTTCTGTTGTAGCAGTGACAATATGCTGACCTGCTTCCCTGCCGCTACATGTCCCCTCGCATCCAGGTGAATTCTATCCAGCACACGCTCCGCGAGTGGCGACACTGGCCGGCATCACCTCCTGTGTGAGGTTGTCCTGGCTTCTCTTGGATTTCTGTGCTCTGGTCCCCATTTGTCTTTGCGGCCACAGCATACATCTCACTCACATGTGGAATATAGAGAAACCAAACGAAAGGTCAAGGAAAAGACAAAACTAGCAGGCCGACCATAGAGCAAGGCATCCAGCAGGGGAGGGGCAGGGAGGGGGTCAAAACAGGGGCAGGAAGAACTCAAGGGGAAGCGGTGGCAGGAGAACTATGGGCTAAGAGGCAAGAAAACATAATAATAAAATAAAAGTTCTTTCCTTAGCTTTTGGAACTCCATAGACTCCGGTGGTTTTCCTCCTTGTCTGCCCATCTCAAACAAGTAAAGATTTAGAAAATTAAAAAATAAACAGGAACCAAATCTCTTCCTGTCCGCTCGCGACCCCCAGCTGCCAGCTCTCCCCTCACGCAGTGCAGCACTGCAGGGTCTGAGGGGAAGATCCTCTGTGCAAATGGAATAGCAGGAGTCCTCCAGGAACAACAGGAAGCTGATATGCCAAAGAAAAGGAACTTCTCATTCAGACAGGCCCTGATATCTGGAAGCTTCTCTGGGACAGAGAATAATGGACAGGTACACAGGTTAATAAAGACGGACAGGTTACTTGGGACTTTCTGGATGCTTTATGTTTCCAATTAAATACAATTGTTGAACAAATGTGCAAGTTTGAAAGGTTAATTATTTGAGGGGGTTCTGCCATGCTTGGCTGAATCAATATCATCCGGTTTGAGGCACAGAAAATTTCATTTGGTGAAGTTGTTCTTTCCCAGGCTGCGACTCTTCCTCCGTCCCAGCCTGAAATCGTGTATGCGGGGCTTTGAAAAGGATGGCGGGCTCTTGTTTCTGTTTCCTATTGCTGAGCACGGCGGTGCTGACATTACACCCACGCACACATTGCAAGAGCCCTTTGCAGATGGTTGCGAGTTCAGTACGTAGTAGAGGACGGTCAAGAACTATTAAATCCCAAAGACTTTAGGTACTCACATTTGTGAAACTCTAGCACCTGCATCTCCGTTTCTGTGGATCATCTATCTGTCTACCAATCTGTCTGTCTATCATCTGTTCATGTATTTATCTATCTATCTATCACTAACATCTATTTATCTTATCCATCCAGCCAGCCAGCCATCCACCCTGTCTAGCTATCATCTATCATCTGTCCATTTATCTATCTACCTATCTGTCCATCTGCCCATCCATCCATCCTCCCGTCTGCCCACCGGTATGTCCGTCCATCCACCTACCTATCTACCTACCTACTTACCGACCAACCACTTATCAACCTGTCTACCCACTGAGCATATCTATCCCTATCATTAATCTGCCTGTATCTATCGAACCATCTATCCATCATCTGTCTATACCTATGTCTGTATCCATATCTTCTTCTACATTGATGTCTACATTTCTCTCTCCACATCTAACCGCCTCTAACTCCACTATCCCTCTGTCTACATCTGCCTCTGTATAAGAAAACAAGGAAAACCCAAATTCAAGTCTCTCTCCTTCCATAACTAGTTTTATCGGGCATCTGCCCGTCCATGCTGACAGGCTCACATGGCGGGGCTTTCATGACTTGGTGCTGTTGCACCCACTTCGAGGAGCCAGAATGGAGGTTCATGTGACTATTTGCTGAAACTTACCTAGGTGACAGCAGTGGAGCTGAAACCAGGGGCGGCTATGTGTTCGTAACTGGCTGACATGTGACACTTGTAACCAGCTCAATGTCTTTCTCATCACGACTGTTGTCGTTTCAAAGGCCTCATATTACATTTCGAATTGAAAACGACTTAAAACTCAGTATCCGTTTTACGTCAAAGAGCCAGAGCTCTGCCTCCGGGACCTGTCTGCCCAGCCCAGCCCTCAGTCTCCGTCTAGCACACGAGGCATAAATTAGAAGAGTCTGGACTTAGTCACTGGATTTGATGCACAGAGAAAGTTTCCTCTCCCTGATTCTTGGTGAAAAGCTGCATTGAACGCATGTTTTTCGGTTGGCTAATGCAAAAGCAAATCTGTTGTACAAGTGTTAATAATCGCCAGGCTGTGGGGAGGCGCCGGGCGCCGGCAGCTGGCTGACCGCTTGGGGTGGAGTCCTGGGAACGTGGAGTGCTCCCTCTGGGCTGGGGGAGGACTCTCCTGGGAGGGGGGTGGTGGAGGACTATGTTCCCCACGAAACAATGCCCCTTTAACAAGTCCTCGGGGCCATTCGCTGCCTCTAAGCTCAAAGGCCAACCTCCTGGGAAAATGATATGTTGAAAAGTTTGATTTGTATTCTGCAGACAAAATGACTGGTGACCGGCTGGGTATTTCCCAGAATCTGGGCAAGGAACAGAGTCTTTGAAAGGCATTCCAGGGCGGCTCTGTTCTCCTAAAATAAAACCTTCCACAAGAAGGTCTTTCTTCCAGCAGGGCCAGCCACACAAGACAAGTCGCCTGATCGCACCCGGGAATGTGACCTCCCAGTGGAAATGCCTTCTTTTTATCTCGCTTGCAATTTTGGAAGCAAACTGCATCATTTCACCCCAGGAGTCCCGGGGCAGCCCGCAGGGCACAGACAGTGTCCAAACAGATGAAGCCGTCCTGTGTGTGGGCCTGCGCCCTGCTCTCTCCTCCTGGAACCCGCCCGGGTTCGGGCCGCAGAGCAGGCGGGATCTGCTGTACGGCTGGGCTGCGTCCGCCCGGATCGCCCGCGGGAAGTGGCGGAGGCCGCTGCACTCAGGCGAATGGGTGCCCAGTGGGCACGGGGAGCCGGCTGGCCGGCGTGCTGGGCGGCGTTGCACACATACCCGGTCAGCGCTGCGACGCTGTCCTGCCCGGGAGGCCGGCCCCCAGGCCCTGCCTGCAGAAGCACCCAGAAGGCCAGACAGTGGCGCCCCCTGCAGGTGTCCTGCAGAGCGCACGCGCCCCCCAGGCCCCAGACGTCATCATCGCCAGGACGAGAACGCAGGGAGCCTATGCACCCACAGGTGGCCCAAGGAGCCCTCCAGCTGCCTCAGCTTTCCCAATAATAAGGACCAGCGCTTTCCCCTGGAATGCAGCGCTAGCTGGGGGTTGGGGCCTGGAGGTGGTGGAGTCCCCGCGTTAGCCTGGGGCGGTCCCTGGTCTCAGTCATCCGCAGGGCCGCGTGGACGCCCCCTCTCCTTGGCAGCCCCACCCTGCCCTGGCGCCTGGACCAAGCCCCAGAGGATGAAGAGCAGGGCCTGGCGGCGGCGCCCACTGCGGGAAGCAGGAGGGTGAGCTGTGGGCAGGATGCCTGCAGTGCGCACACCTGGGAGACTCGCACCTCAGGGCGCAGGCGTGGGGGGCCAGGGTGTCCCCAGGCAGCAGCCACACGGGAAGCTGGGGGCGCAGCATCAGCCCCGAGCCGGGGGCAGGGCCCGCGAGCAGCCCGCACGCACCTGTGCGGGAAAGGGCACAGGTGTGCTGACCTTCCTCAGTGTCACATCCCGCTCCTTCGCTTCCCAGTCTGTGCCCCTCCTGACGCCCACAGTCTCCCCATCACGGGACTGGAGCCCCAACTCACGTGCACGCGTCAGATACTGGCCGCGAGGACCCACGCAGGGCGCGGACGCAGATGGTTTTCTGTCCCACGTATCTCGGCTGGAGCGAGCCTGGCGGGCGCTGATCTTCAAGCCTCACGGGGCGGGGGCTCCCACTTGGGGAAGGTGAGAAGCCCCCCGGCCCCCAGTTGTCGCAGAGGACAGGGTTTCCCGAGAAGGGAGCCCCCGGCCTCCGCCCGCTGGCTTCACTGAGCGCTCCGGAAACACCCGGGATTCCAGCGCGGGCTTTGGGGCACCCTGCGGTTCTCAAATATTTGTTCATGTAATCTGGAATATGCTCACCCCTAGTTTTATATATATATATGGAATCAAAAATGAGGAAAAACTAGAAGACTCCTTAACATCTAAACAAATGACCAGCTTGATGAGTCGGCGACGGCAGGAGGTAGCCGGCTCTGCTCCCCGCTCTGCGTTCCTTTCTCAACTTAAGAGACCACTGGGCAGGGCGCCGGCTTTGCCTCGATTCTCTGTCTCACTTTTTGCAAGAATTTTTCTAAATGGATCAACATCTTCGTTGCTTTTAAGTGACAGTTGGTATGTAGCAGCTTCCTGTTGGAAGTTTTAGGATATGCACCTTTAAAGCAACTTTCTGTGGGTTTTATGTGCAGATTACTTTAAAGAACTAGTTAGAATTTGCTCCAACTATAGTTTTGTGGGTGTTGTAAAATCTACCTCCAATTTTCTATTTTCAAACTCTGAGTCTTTGAGAAAACTCCCATCTTTACCATGGAATTATTTTCTGTGTTTCCAACAGCATAGTGTAAACACTATATGGGATTTTACATTTTAAAAAGTTTTCTCCAGTGATTAATCTCTGAGTGAACATTTTTTACACCCTCAACAGAAAGGAAGAGTGCATTTAGTGTAGTCAGTGAAAAACACACACGGAGAACCTTTGCATCCTGAAAAGAGTAATATATAGTATCTTGTGTCCCAATTAGTTGGAACAAATATTCTACAATTTGTAATTATTACAGCGATTACCATTATTTTTAATGAATCCATTCTTGAATTAAGGTTCTCTTTGGTTTACTCACAGCATGGCAAGGAATGTTATAAAAAATGAGTAAGGCTTTCAGCCATTTATAATAAAAGCTGAATATGACTAAACAGACCTCCATTTTTTTATTTGCATTAATGAGTTCATCCCCAAATATATATGCAATAATATAGAAAATTAAGTTATAAATGTAGGGATGTGATCCCAGTCACCAGGAAATCTGCATGCAAATGCATAATAATCACAAATCTACAATATTACAATATTAAAAAATACTCACAATTAAATTATCATGTGGAAATAATCATAATGTTATTGGAAACTCAATTATGGTGGCAAGCCTTGTCGGGGAATTAGCAGAGTATGGCAAAGGCAAGTCAGGCCTGAATTCATCAAATATATATTATCACAATATTACATGTTCGCTTCGATTCCATGCAAAGACAAACATCTCTCTCTCGCATGTGCTCGATGCATTTGTATTATTCATGAACAATTCTGTGATCTATTATACACACAAAACTGATTGTACACCTCCTCCTGCCCCGGGCTACGAGGCAGAGACACAGAATTAATTTTATTATACACACATGCATGATAATTGTGAAGGATTCGGTCAAATACCAAACCCTGCTCCCGTGCCCTACATGCACTTCCCCTCCCCCAATGAGGTCTGAGGTCAGCACTGATTACTCTGTGTGACAGTGAAACTCTTTGTCATGTGGAATGGAAAGTTCTCGGTGCTGGTGAGACATTCAGGGCAGTCCAGGACACTCCCCTCCCCAAAGCACAGGCGGAAGTTCATTTTGTTCAGATCCTAAAAACCCAGGTGAAGCCGGGGGCTGTCAGCTGCCTTCGCCTTCTGCTGGTTCCTCTGCAGGAACCAGGGGTGAGGCTTCCTCAGTGGGGTTTAAAGGGAGGGGCCTCTTTTTGCATCTTTAAAACGGGGGGCTGGTATCCTCAGCCCCCTCCCCGGAACCCAGAAGCTCCCCTTTTCTCTTCTCAGTTCTATCATTCCTGGAAGGCCTTGTGGATTTTTATTCTTTCAGAGAACTGTGGACACCAAAGACACTTTCCATAAGTTTAAGACACGATTCCAATATTTCATTTCCTGAAATATTCCCCACTAGGACCACCCAGCAGGCCTTACTTACTGGGTGCCAGGGCGACATCCCATCGCTGTCTCATCTCCTTGAGTCTGAAGCTCTGCCCCCCAAATCTCTCCTAAGACTTCGAGGACACGTGCGCTGGGAAAGCTGTGCGGGAAGGGGGGCAGGAGGTCATGAACATCAGGAACCCCAACATCATGATTCGCCGTGACCGGGCCTATGTTCCTACGGCAGCTGCGTGACTGGGTGAGGGTCTTCTCGGCTGCTCTGGGGTGCACAGCGAGAACCAGACCCCCCAAGAGCCAGGACCTGCGGTGTGAGGGCTGCAGCCTCCTGGGTGGGGAGGCTGCTTGTCAGCCCCTGGCAGGCCAGCTGGCTTCTCCTCCTCCCCACAGACGTGAGCTATGCACAAGCACCCTGCAGGTGCACCTCAGCCCCCCAGCAGCTTGGGGTCTCTGCAATGTACTATTAACATTCTCCAATCTGCAACTCTCCAATTCTCCATTCTCCAATCCAGAGCCTCTCTGCAGTCAGCTGGGGTGCCTGGACCTCAGCGTCTTCCTCCCCTTTTATCCTATGAGCATATTCACCCCACGTCCCCTCCAAGAACCTCAGGCTCCCCTCAGCCCGGGCACGGGGGGGGGGGGCTAGGGAGAGGCACCCCTGAAGGCTGCAGGCTGGGGCTCCTGTGGGGGACAGGCGGGCAGTGGTCCTCCGTGGCCTCCGCACGCTCGTGTGAGGGTCTCTTGTTCTAAGCTAACAGCTGCCTCTCCAGGAGCCAGGTCCCGAAAAGCAGCGGTGGGCCCGTCCCGTTTGCTGGTTTTAGCCATAAAATGGTCCCTTGCGGGGCCTCCCTGGTGGCGGAGCGGTTAAGCGCTGCGCTGTGGAGCTGTCGGGAGCGCACAATGCGAGTTCGACACCCGGCCGGGGAGAATCCCACATGGTGCGGCAGACCCCTCCTGCCTCACCCGCTGCTCCCCTCAGCAGTGTATTTCTGATCTGCCTGTTCTGCTCCCAGCTCTGTCTCTGGTGAACCCTCTCGCCGCCCCACAACTCTGGTCTGTACCCCAGCTTGTATGTATAAATAAATAAATCTTTAAAAAAAAAAAAATGGTCCCTTGCCCCGCCACGCTCTCTTGCCGTCCATGAGGCCTGCACCCCACAAAGCTTTCACTGGGGGGGGGGGTCCTCCTCTTCTCCACACCTGACGCCCAGCATAGCCCACAGGTATGCGAGCGGGGGAGGGGGAGGGGGAGGGGCGGGCACCCAAGCACGGACCCCGCCTGACACCCACGCTCTCCCCACCGTCCAGGCCCCTGCCCTTTTCTTTAAAAACAAAAAAACAAACAAACAAACAAAAAAACAGATATTTAACCAAACAGCTGAAATAGCATCATTGCAACTAGCGGCCAGCATCAAAACAAGCGATATTTTTTACTTTTCCGTGCTAGGTGTCTGGGCTGCTGTGTGTTTTATGCTCTCCGCTCTGGTTACTTTGGAGTTGCCCATTTTGGGGGGCCGTGCGGCTGCCCGGGGCCCCCTTTCTCCCCCGGGCCGAGCGCGTCAGGGAACAGCCTCAGGCTCACGGCTCTGCCGACTGACATTTGAACCAAGAACACGTCCTCGCGCTGGGCGTCAGAACTGCCCCTTTTGTAACGGCCCCGGACCTGGGGTCACGGCGCCGCTTTTCCTGATTTGCATGAGGTGTTCTTGGCGACACAGCATTAATCCAGGAATAATTAAAATGATCTACTGTACTATTAACATTCTCCAATCTGCAAAGCGAAGTGATCTGCGCCCACAGCCCTGCCCAGCGCCGCGCCGCCCGCGGGGACAGATGGGGACCAGGCGGCTCCGCGCAGAGCAGGGGCGCGGGCGCAGAGGATGGGCCGGCCCAGGGGAGAAGGGTCAGGGCACCCTGAAAAGAAGAGGATGGGTATGGGGCACCCGGGGAGAAGAGACGGGGTGGACGGGATGGGGCAACTGGGGGAGAGGAGATGCGGTGGCGGGGATGCGGCCCCGCGGGAGAAGGGGGTGGGGACGGGCACAACAGGGGCAGGGTGCCCCGGTGGCCAGGGATGGGGTGGGCGAGACGCAGCGGGGGCGCCCGGGGCTGACCGCCGGGCAGCGGCTCGTGCGCCCAAAGCAGGCGTCGCGGGAGAGGCCAGCCCTGGCTCAGCCCGCACAGGGCTCTGGCCTCCTCCTCCGGGAGCCCTGGCGGCCGGTGCCCGCCCACCCCATGGGCCGGGGTGCCCGCGGTGGTGCTCTGGCCGGCGCCTCCGCCCCGTGAGCCAGGCCAGACGGCACAGTCAGCGGCCCGGAGCGCCCGCCGCGACCTTGTCCAGGATCCGCCCTGAGCCAGAGTCAGGCGTGTGGCCCAGGGGGGCGCCGGCCCCTCTCCGCTCGCTGAGGCCTCTCCGGGCCCCCCCCGAGGGCGGGCGCGTTCACGAGAGGCCTCCCTTCCCCCAGAGGCCGCTCTGTGCCCCGCAGCTGTGGGCCCCAGGGGTGGCCAGCGCCGCCTACTGCTCCCCGGCACCAGCCACCTCGTGGGGCTTGATGCGGTCTCGTGGTCCCCACTCGGGGTGCAGTGGCCTGGGCCGGCTCAGTGCCCGGCAGTGGGTGCCTGAGGGCGGTCTGGCGGCGAGTCCGGAGGAGGCTGCTGCCGAGGCGAAGCGGCCGCTTCCCAGACAGCCCGGCCCAGGGTCGCGCGTGCAGCCTGCGCGCCCACCGGGACGCAGGGGCTTGCCCTGGAGCCGCGCGCCTCCCACGGCCTGTCTGTCTGCTCTGAGCAGCGGACACTGCGCACAGGCTCACTGACCCGGCCTTGCCCCCCCCCTCCACCCCGCGCCCCGAGCGCCCGGGAGCAGGGGCCAGTCAGCTCGGCAGCAGCTCCCGGCTGTGCAGCCCTTTGGGAAGAGAATCCGGCCGACTGCAGTGGTGCGCGCCTCGGAACTGGCAGAGCCGCCGGATGCCGTCAGGTCTGGCCTGGCTTGGTCAGAGGGCGCCCCCCTGGCGGGCTTGCTCGACCAGCAACTTAGCACAATTTAGCAAAGGGATATCATGAGGTCCCTCGAGCCTTGCACCAGCCCGGGCAGATGGAGCGAGCTACTCAATATGACGGAAGGCAGCCGTGAAGGCCGAGGGCGGGGGGTGCGGGGAGGGGGGTATTAGGAGGCAAAGACACAGCCCTGGGGTGCAGGACACAGAACAGGAGGGACTCCAGTTCTTCCGGACATAGGAAACCATGTTCTGTGGGATAGTGTTGGATGGATGAATGGATGGATGGATGATGGGGGCGGAAAGGACAGATGGATGGGAGAAAGGATAAAGTAAACAGACAGACACAGATGAGAGAGAGAGAGAGAAAGAGAGAGAGAGAGAGAGAGAGAGAGAGAGAGAGAGAGAGAGAATGTGTAGATACCTGATATTATGAATATATAATACTATGATACATAGGAATGTGTTATGGTAGTTATGTGTGTGTGTGTGTGTGTGTGTGTGTGTGTGTGTGTGTGTATATATATATATAAATACTGTGATATACTAAAACATAGCCATCAATGCTATATCTGGCAGATTTAAGATAATACCCAACTAATCTGGTCATGAGACCGTAACTTCTATTTTTTGGCATTTGCAAATGATTTCATATGTACCATTTATTCCAGCGGCTAAAAAATGAGTTCATTTTTCAAAACAAATTATTTCAACACCGTCCAGACACAGAAAGCCCAAAATAAAGCCCACTGGATACTCTCCGATGCCTTGTCCCTCAAGGTGTCCTGCGTGAAGCTAAGTTTAAAATGAAGCAGGTGAGAGTTCATCGGAGTCTTTGGAGCCCCGCCCTGCTCCTCAGCAGTCACCGTGGTTATTCGGAACTGCTGCCTCTTAGTTTCTGCACAGCACAGAAATAAAATTTGCGTCCACTCAGTGGGTCTCCTAGGAGCAATGCTGAACTGTAATTTCCTTGGAGCTCTGATGACACAAAATCACATATGTGCACACACACACATATCCTGAGATGCGCACACCGTCTCTTATGCACAGCACACAGATAAAGAATTCTATCATACCAATGCCGGTTCTCCGCATTCCTGACTCCTGCCATGCTCTGCATCTGCTCTTGGCCCTGACTGCCCCCTCTGAAATGTCATCAAGTCTATAGACCATGTTCAGATTACGCTGCCTGGACTCAATAAAAGTTCTTAGAGAGAGGGTCGATTTTCTCCTGCTTGAAAATCCAAACCTCTAAACATTGACTAAAGCTGCTTGGACACAGCATATTTCAAACCATGACCAAATGTAATGATATATTTTAAGTAGAGAGAAGTTCAAAATAATCTCAATATCCCATAGCCCTAGTCATCCGTCTCAGAAAAACAGATCAATGGAAAACAATACAGGAGAATGACAAACATAAATACTGAGACCTTATTTGTAGGTGCCTGCTGTAAAAGTAACCCACCGTATAAAGAGCCGGACCCTGAAATGGCTCTCTTTGGTAATAAGTACAATGCTTTCTGGCAGAGAGGTAAACTGTGTGTCTTAAATACCTTTTTCGAGCAAAATCAACACAATAAGGCTATTTCCCGTGTGTCGCATACACCCAGCTTTATGCTGAAGAAGGAAATGTCCTTTCAAGAGTAATCGAACTAAAAACCTAATGAACATGATAAATGCCTGATTGTATCGAATCACATCAAGTGATCTTATCAATCCACTATGGAGTTCAGTTCACTAAATATTTTATGTCTATGAGGGAAAAAAAATCGAAACAGAAGGAGAATTGATTAGATGTTTTAGAAAAATACACATCAGAACATTATTGGGATTGGCTGTAAGTCAGCTGTGGGCTGCCCCAAAGCTTGGGCACCCCATGACCTCACTTTCCTCTGTGGGTCTAGTCCACCACGTGTGCACTCGAATCCTCCCTTTATCCCTCTTACCCCCACTTAATCCAAGACTGAGAGTTATGTCCTGAAATAGCACTTATTCATCAGCAGCTCTTCAGAAGGTGAGTCATTTAATGGACTCTTGGGGGAAATTTTTAATTTGATGCCGGGTAATTTTTCTGTGGGGGTATTTATCTACTCATCAACAGCTGAGATTCTCTCTAAGAGATTTGCATGGAAAATATCAAAGATCGTTTGCTGCATAAATAAACAAAAGGGCAGGTCGTTTAGTCCAACGTGGTCCTCTGTGATACCCCAAGTCTTGTGTCTGGGTGGGTGCGTCCCTGGCTATACCTGGGCACGGGGATGCATTCTCCATCGCCTCTCTCAGCCTTCTCCCTGCACAAGTTACGTGGCTAGTAGGTCGGGGGCTCACCAGCTCCATGTCTTCTTCATGATTCGTTTCTCTCCTTTCTGGGGCTGTGTGGTTCGCCAGGGCAGGCGTGCACCTTGCCACGCTAGAGGTGAGAAAGGGAGAACGCCAGAATCAGTCCGCAGCAAGCACATCCTCTAAGCCACATCACCCCCTGTGTAGGAGCCCTTTACGTCTCTCAAGTCTCACAACCCAACAAGGTGAGATTGAGTACGAATCCCATTTCGGGTGCCTCGGTGTTAACCAAAGAAACCCAGCACAGGACGTCATCGTTTTGTCTCGATCTCCTCAGATGTGTTCTCCAGGGTTTGCTCTCCCCCTGTTCCTAGGGCTGGGGTGATAAGAGGGTCTTCACTCTCGCCTCTCCCACCCCTACAGGTCTACTTTTTCTCCCCATCCTGATGATCTTTATAAATGTTTAAAATGACAGAGACTAAGAAAAACAATCGAAGATACTAAGGAAAATTTAATGCAAAATGGCAGAAATGAATCCAAAATTATCTGTTAGTAAATAAGTATAAATGGCTTAAACTCATTTACATAAAGACAAGGGATTAATGATAAGACACTATTGATAAATATATATATACTATTTATATGAGATATAGTTAATATAGTCCTATATAGAAATATAAAGCCAGAAATACACACACATACACAAAGTTTGAAAGGAAATAATGAAAAAATTATATATTTCAAGCAAAATATACATTCTATAGTAAAATTACTAAAGGACAATGGAATTAAAGGAAATAGTTATGAAGTCACAGAAAAGCTAGATAACTATGAGAAAAGCAATCTCCTCAGAAGCTAAAATAGTCATGTGAGTAAGCACATAAAAACATGACTTACAAATAAATTTAAAAATTAACAAGCAGAAAAAATTGAAGCAAATCCGAAAATGACTAATTCCCAATCATAGTGAGAAATTTTAACACACATCTCCCAGAAATTATATTTTTAAGTAACTTAAACAGTTGGTAAGGAAACACAAAAGTTGAACAGTATAAATACATTTCATCATATGTGTTATATGTGTATATAGGACACACACCACACACACACATACATACACGATACTTTTATTTAGAATTCATCTCAAACATAGAAAAGTTCTAAGAGTGAGAAGAGCACAAAGAACATCTATTTATATTTTATCCAGGTTCACTTCTTGCTGGCTTTCTACCCTATTTATCGGTAGGAATATGTCCATGCACATGACACGCTGATGGAATATTTTGATGCAGAAATAGCTCTCTTTAAATTGCCAGATTTCTTGGCTTGGAGTTTTGGAGCTTTGGAGCCTGGTTTGAGAAATTGTCCTTTATCCCCACTTTATTAAGATACTCTTCTCTACGTTCTTTTAGAAATTTAAAACGTTTTTGTATCTCATATAAAAATTCACGTTCCATGCATGAGGTGAGATAAAAAAAATCACATCTATTTTTTCCTGAAAACATTTACTGAAAAATGTTCTCCTTGCCATTATGCATATCAGCCATTCTTCTCATATTGATTCATAATTATACGTCTGTCACAGAAGGCATTTATAGCTCCAGCTACAGAGCTGCAGGCCTAGATTTAGACAGACGCAAGGACCCAGCCCCACAGCAGAAACCAGGGACCCTCTGCGTCTCTGTCTGCGTCCAAGTCAAGTCCCAAGAGCCAGGTCACCCGCTTCTAATCTGCAGCCACACCAACCTTCTGTACACTCCCATGTCTACACACTGGGATCTGTCTACACCTGGGTTAGATCTGCAGCCACATCCAATCTGTAGCCGCACCTACAGCTAGTCTGCAGCCTCATCTTCCTCTGCCTCCCTGCAGTTACACTGAAATCAAAATCTGTATCGACACCCACATCGATGCCTGCAACTCCATCTGCAACTATGCTACATCCACAGTCCAGCTCCATCTACAACTCCAGTTCCAGCTGCAGTTGCAGTGCCATCTACACTACATCTACAACCAAATCTGCAGCCACAGCTATCTCTATATTTATATTGACACCAACATCTATATTCACACCCATATGTACGTCAACACCTCCACCGCCATCTCCAACTACAGCTAATACACACATACATATACCAAATGTGCATCAGTGTCATGAGTGCTGTGTGCATACACACACACAGAGCACTGGAAAGGGTTACCCCAGGCCCAGGAAGGGGAACAAGGGGAGCACAAGAAAGGGCCATTCTCCAGGTGTGGAAAGGCCGCGTGTGGCTGGCCGAGAGCAAGAAACAGCCACAGAAAGGAGCAGGGGTATGAGGGGAACCCCAGCGAGCGGGCCTGTCTTCCAGCACGGCAGAGGGGCCGTCCGAGGCCCTGCCCGCAGTCAGAGGTGGACAGTGCTGAGTGGAGAGAGGGACCCCAGGGGCCGAGAAGGCTCAGCCCTGCCCTGCAGCAGGGAAGCCGTGGATGGAGGGGAGCGCCTTCAACAGCATCATCACCCCAGGCGTCTCGAGCGCCCCAGAGGACACGACTTCATCCTCTCCAGCAGCTGAATGGCAATCCATGAGCCCCAGCCGCCTGGCCAGGGGGTCAGGCTGGTCCCAAACTTGGCTATGGAGGGAGAAAGAGGAGGGCAGACTCCCGGGGCCTCACTTCTCTGAGGAATATAAACAGCCACCTGCCGGAGGCCAGCTCCAGCCAGATTGGGGTTCCCAAAAGGAGGGGGGGCGTCGGCGTATGATGAGGCAGGAGACAGTCACTCGTCCTGGTGCAAGGCTCTCATTTATTTAATTTTGGTGGGTCTTTTATACGTTATAAGTGGCAGTGGGATTCCATCAATATAAGCATAAAGAGGAAAAAAGGGGAAGAGCGAAAGTAGATAAAAGGCGTAACCTCTTATCTACAGTATCAGGGCGTGTGGATCTGCTCTCCAAGATGAACTTCTCTGGTTGATGACTCATAGAAGTCAAGCCTTAAATTCCCCAGCCAAGGCCTCAATCCTATCAACAAGGGGTTCCATAGATCAGCTTCTGGGGTCCTTTGTCCTGCATCAGTCCTCAGTTCCCTGGGCGTGCCCGCCGTACCTTGTGACGCATTCCCTTCCCCAGAGTGATCTGCTTAGAAGATGAAAGGCACCTTGCAGGGTTGGGCTCCTGCAGCTGACGGACTGGGCAGTACTTGGCCTCGGGGAGGAAAGCAGAGCTTGCAGATAACTAAATGGTGGTTAGTCAGGCCGCTTAGGGTTAGCAGACCCACACAACAACCAACGCACACTGGCAACACACAGCGAAAAGAATTCTTAGACCCTGAAAAACTTACTGATTCAGAGGGCAGGGGAGGGTGGGGGAGAGAATGGAAGGGGGAGGGTCGGGGGAGGAGCGGGCAGGGTAGGATGAGGCACCGGGCAGGGACTCGGCGGAGGCGGAGAAGCACCTGCCCAGACGGGGGCAGAAATGTACCTGAGTCGAATAGACACTTAACCCTTGGCACTCGAGCAGCGCCACTACGGTGCCCGGGGGTTTAATGCATACACTCGAGTGGGGCCGCTAGGGCGCCCGAGCAGTTTGGAAGTCGGTATGTTTGCTTCCGATGTGTGATAATTCCGATATTCTTATCGCAATGACTTTCATGCACCAGGCTCGGCCTGTGTCCTTAGCCAATTCTTAGCTTAGCTTAGTTAGTCTCAGCTTAGCATTGGGATACCTGTCCTGACAAACCGAGGCTGCATCTTGGGGATTGTTTGACTAAATGTCACACAAAAATTAATTACAGAGTGTAATATTTAACAGATTCTGTTGTATTCAATGTAAAAATAAATAAATTGGTGAAATTTTATTATTTGTAGACATTTGTTTGAGTATAACATGATTTCAAAGTACCTGAAAATGCTTCCCTAATACAGCTGAAATCGTCTCCAGTGGCTAGTTCGCCCACGCGAAAAAGGCCTCGAGTGCAATTAAACCACACTGACAAGTGTGATGGAAATAAACGTGGTGTGGCTCTGTGGCCGCCCCACGGGCAGTGCCGCTGTTTCCACCTGGGCCAGTCCTGAGGGCGCCACATGAGACCTCAGCAGCCCTCGCTACTCCGCGTGCAGGCCTATGTCTGCCTAGGTGAGCCCCGCCACTGTCCACCAGGGTGGCGGTGTTAGGGCGCAAGGACGTCGGCACAACCCCCACGGATAGGTTTATGGACCCACCTCAGACCAAAGAGATCCAAGACACCAAGGGCTACTAATCCCTTAATGCCACCATCATCGCCAAAGAGAGGACTGCTGGGAACTGAGGGGTGGAGTTGAGCAGCCAGGTTGGTCTGTAACCAACCTGGGGGGCCTTGGGGGGCTCTTGGCTTCTCGCCAGGCTACAGCACCATTGGGGGTTTCCAGCGCAGCAAATCTGGTAGGACGCATTTGCCGATTTATCTCTCTCTCTTCTCGTTTTTGTCCCTGAGTTATTCAGGGTATGTTTTATATTTATATTTTATATAAATATAAAACATATTTTATATGTTTGTATTTTATATTTTTATATTTCCCTTTATATTTTATATTTTATATAAATATTCCCCTTCCTTTTGTATTTCCCTTCCTTTTGTAAATAAACCCTTTATTAACAGGCCTCCTGGGGGCGCAGGGGTTCAGTCTCAGCACTATGAAGCTGATGGCAGCCACTGCAGCACAAGTTCGATCCCCAGCCAGGGAGCTTCCCACAGGGCGCAGCAGACCCCTCCTGTCTCCCCGCTGCTCCCCTCAGTGGTGTGTTTCAGTAGACCTGCCTGGTCTGCTCCCCACTCTGTCTCTGGGGAGTCCTCTCACCCCCATACCTCTGGCCTGCACCCCAGCTTGTGTGCATACATAAATAAATCTTTAAAAAAATAATAAAAAAATAAAATAAACCTTGTATTAACCTTTTTGTGAGTGTCTGCAATTGATCTTATTATAAGTCCTTTTAAGCGCACGGGTGAGAATCCACAGTCAGGACCCCCATTGTACATCGGGGTTGCCCTGGAACAGCAGGTGTCACTCCCTGGGACATCACCTGGCTGGTGACTCCGCCCTAGTGTTCTTTGGCCCCCCCGAGACTCAGCAGGGCCCCCAACAACTGGTGGGGTCCCCTGACATCTGGTGGGCCCCCCAACAACTGGCAGACACCCCATCACCTGTGGGCCTCCCTGACACCTGGGGTCTCCCCCATCACCTGGCAGCCTCCCCACTCTATGCGCACGGGTCTGGGGGCCTTCTCTGGAAGGCATGTGTCCCCCATCTTCAAAGCCAATCAGCGTCTTAGAACCGTCCACTCTCCATCCCAAAGGGGGTGCCCCTGACTCCCAGCTTCTTCCACTGTTTTAAAGCTCCTGTTCTCCCACGAGGCGGCCCCACGGCCCCAAGCACACAGACCAGCCTCACTCCATCCTGGCCGTGCACCCCCAAGGTCTCTGCTTCCATTTATGATGCTTCTTGTGCTGCTGCATCCTGGACTGAATTCCTGGAGGGCACCGAGGGCCATGCTAACTATGGGCTGCACGCCCCAGCAGAGGGCCTGGCACACAGAGCGTTCGGGCTAGAAAGCAGCTCTCGCGATGCTGGACTCAGCCTCCAGCCTGTCCAGAGGGACCTATCACCCCAACCTGTCCTGGGGGGTGTCCCGAGCACCTCTGACCTTTGACAAGATAGGCACGGAGGCACGGCTGAGGGAGACCAAAACGGAGACCAAAGCAGAGAATTTCAGCCCACGTCCATCAAACCCACCCTCAAATGGGGCGTCAGGTGCAAGGTTGCGTGCCGTGTGGTCGATAATGTGCAATTTTTGAAGGATTCAGGAAAAAATATTTCCTGCAGAGAATTTAGATGATGACGCGGACGCGTCTATGCTTTTTCACAAAAAGCGGAAGGCTTTCAATAAAGTAATTGAAATACTTCATAAATAAAATGGAATGTGGAGAATGCATATTGCTCTCGCCTAATAAAAGATATCGTGAATAAAAAGCAATGCATGTTATTATTGTTTCTTTTTGGCAGGGAGGAAATAATGCAGGCCGAGAAGTCAACCCAATCACAGAGACCGACCAGTCGCTGTTAATTCCCGGGCTTAGCGGAGAGTTCACGTGTCCTTTCAAATTGAAAATTAATTAGAGTGTGTGTTTGGTGGTGATTTAAAGAAACACCACCAAAATTAAGAAATAAGCAACAATTCCTTAAGATAGATGCCAACTAGGGCCTCCCTGGTGGCGCAGGGGTTAAGTCTCAGCACTATGAAGCTGTTGGCAGCCACTACAGCAGTGTTCGATCCCCGGCCGGGGAGCTTCCCCCAGGGCGCAGCAGACCTCACCTGTCTCCCCGCTGCTCCCCTCAGCAGTGAACTTCAGTGAATCCACGTGTTCTGCTCCCCATTCTGTCTCTGGTGGATCCTCTCACCCCCACATCTCTGGCCTGCACCCCAGCTGTTGTGTGCATAAAGAAATAAATCTTTTTAAAAAAAAATCCCATCTTCTTGAGCAGTCGGGAGCTGATCCACTGGCCAGGTCCCCCACTAACGGCCACCCAGGGGACGTGGCAGCGGGCTGGACAGTCCCTTGAAGGACCCCCACCCCGGGGCGTGGAGGGGAGGTGGTTTCCCGCTGGGCTGTGCAGAGACCGACCTGGGCCAGGAGGGGAGCAGGTGCCCCCCACCCCAGGTATCAGCCTCAGCTCAGACCCGGGAAAGCACCCGCAGGGCTGTGGGGACCCCTAGCCCCTCAGTTCTTGGCCGGGGCCACTTCTCAGACGAGGGGACTTCACCGCCAGTTGGGTGTTCCCCCAAGGTCTTGAGTGGCCTCTGAAGGCAAACCCTGTTTGGGATAAGGGCCCTCTTCCTGAGAAATTACTTAGCTCCTCTGGGATAACTGTACAGGGCTTTTGATAAAAATATTAAAATTCTATTTAGATGTACCATGTTTTCATGCAAATTTTTAACCATAAAAACCAAACGCTCCATTCAGTTAAATTAATAGAATTACAAAAAGATGTAATGATAGCAATTAAGTCTTGAAAATGCAAATTTTATAGTCAAGGACGATTACCTCATTTATAGAGTCTTGGGATGGTGCCAGATGAAGGTAATTTAGATGGCCCTCTCAGTTACATTATGATAGATATCTTCATTTCATTAGTACAACAAAGATGGGTGAGAAGTTAGACAATACATAAAAAAAGATCTGAGGAGCATTTGACCTTTATAGTATAACTAGAACCAGAATTCATTTGCCAATTTATCAAGTATTTAATGAGTACCAATTATCTAAAATATTGGTAATATATTTTTTCCTGCCGGAGAGAAAAATATCTCTTTATTTTCTGCATCCACCAAACACTGGCTTGGAGAGAGATGAGATTTCGGGGCTCAGGGCGGTGGGGGTTCAGCGTGACCTCTGTGCTATCAGAGAGCTGGAGTCCTTTTGAGGGGTGACACCAGGTTCTCAGCACAAGAAGGGTGGATTGTTCACGAATTAGCTTCTCTTTGCTTGGAACACACTTCAAGTAATTTTTGATGTCTTCAAATCATGCAGCTGTGAAATTATACTACTTAAATGATCATTTCTGACATTTTAATATTTTACTCTGCCTGTTCTAATGCTCCTTATTTTCATAGTAGCATCCTGACTGCAGTTCATTTACACAACATACAACTTTCTCCTTTCTACATTATGGGAAGGTGAGTAAGTGTGCCAATACACACAAACACACACACACACACACACACACGTAATAATAGCTCATAGGTTTTTCCAACACTGATGTTCATATTTTCTTTCACTTTGAAAAGGCGAATACTTTTATTTCTATAAAGTTTCCCATAAAACATCTTAATCTATGCACACAGGCACACACATTCTGTATGCGATAAAGACAAACCCACTTAGAGACAGTCTTTCAAAATCCAAAAGAATTCCAGTTTGTGATAATGGAGCAGACACACCTGAATCATAAATTGTAAACCAGTGTTACCTTAATTACAAAATTAATACAATAAAAGAATTATCCAGTGGAGCGATGACTATAGGACTTCAAAGATGGTTTCCAACATTATCTTAAAGATTTCAGAAAATTCGGTCCTGATTTTTCCCTCATGTTTTCCACTAAAAGTCTACAGAAGGAAGAGGTTTTTGATACTGTGGTCTTTTTTTTGAATGCAGAAAATGACCATATTGGAGGCTGCGTCACTTGGGTAAAGGAGTGGGGGGCATTGAGGAGTGGGTCCCCCCAACAGCGAGTAGGATCTGGACAGAGGGGAGCAGTGTTTGGAAGGCGGGGAGACTGTGTGACAGCTGTAATTTCACTTTCTTGGTCACTTTTAGACAAAAAGTCCAAAATAAGACACAAGGAGTTGACTGTCCCGAGGAACCTAGAATAAAAAAGTGAATATACAAGATAGAACTTCTTCAGTATATAGAAAAGGGTTTTCTGTTGATTATTTTGTCTACTTTATTTAAATAGGGAGTCGTTAGGGAATTTCCCCCCTAAAACTTAGTTGCCAGAAAAGAGCACAAGGGTCTCTGGTGACGGGTCACGGGTGAATTGGTGGTGGGTTGCCCAAGGGGAATACACAATAATGTAAAAGATACAAATAACAATAAAAAATAATTTAAAAATAACTTAGTCGCCAGAAGGATCGTTATTGTTTTGGTGAAGACTACACACCTTTTCTAGCAATGAGGAGTCCTTGAGGTTCATTTTCTTGGTGAATTTTGCTAGGAATAGAGAGCTTTCCCCAAATATCCATCTTGGGGGGAGGGTGGTGATAATTCTCCATTTCCTCTCTCCTCTTGATATTTATGCTTTTTTTTTTTTTTGAGATGAATGTATCAAACACTCATTCCTAACATTCAAAAGAGTAGATTGAGTCAGATTCTGAAAAGCTTATGCAGCTGGCGAATCCCCAAAAGCGTGCCTTGCCCTATAACCATTGGAATAAACCTTATAAATGTGGGGTTCTATAAATGCCCAGGCAAGAGTTTAAAATTAACTGTCCCTGAGGCTCTGGGCTCTGATGAGAACTCCTGGGTCAACCACTCACAGTCTCTGCCATGACCTCTGCCTGGCCTGCCCCCTGGAAGCCCAGTCCAGGCACCCCAGGAGACAGCTCCGGAGCTGTGCACCCAGAATCACATGCCACGGGGCTGATGCTCAGAAACAATTTGGTTGTTTGGAATGAACCAATCGCCTATTGTACTTGATGGCTAGATCGCCAGAGAGCTTGGCACAGATGACCATGTCAGAGGCGTGGCCTTCTGAGGTCTGTCCACAAGCAGAATCACACAAGCCATTCCACAGCCCCTTCAGAGCACAGGCGAGAGGAAAGGCACCTGTGTTTCCTACTGGGTTGTGAATGAGTAATGAACGAAGCAATGCCTCCTAGTCTCTGCACTTCGTGACAGCATCAACAGCTGAAACTTCATTCTGAAAAAAAGCACTGATGTCCTACTTAACAGGGTTTCCTAGGCACGGCCGCCAAATCTCTGGCATCCAAGAAAACAAAGGTATGTCTCGGGCCCTAGCTACTGCGTCTCTGTTGTAAAATCCCGTCTGTAATCATAATAGGATATTGATTAGTTTGGATGCCATACGAAGCTGAATTGCATTTCTTGGTGGAGCACTAAAGGTCACTGTTTGATTACTCAATAACTTTTCAAATACAAGAAATGCTATTTAGAACTATGCTTGAATGATTGGGCCGCGCTATAGAAAGGAGAGAGGGAGTGGACTTCTTTCAGAAAGATAGATGTTAAATCTGCACATCATCTTTTATGTACGTGTATTTGACACTCTGTAATATTTCATATACCAGAACATAAACCATGAAATTAAATTATGAAGGCAATTTTTATGTGTTATGATCCTTTGATATCTAACCTATGAAATATATAATTCACTTGGTTTCGTAAGTATTAATTGAATTGGTCACTAGGGCCATTGTATATTTAATAGCATTTATTTTCTGTGGTCATAATGTTAGGCGTTTGTATTGCATTTTGCAAAATGTAAAAAACACAGACTGATAAGGAGGCTCACATGATCTATAATTCTGATATGCTGGCTGTTTAAATCCATTTCCTTTTATATATAAAACAATATAAAATCTCATATAGTTATGTTTCTTATGGCTAAGACATTTATGATCATCTCATACTAATTTTTAATGATGTTCCCTCTTATTGGGATACATTCTCTTATGAATATTAAATACTGTTGGAGACTTTATTCTTTTTTTAAAGATTTATTTATTTATGCATACAAGCTGGGGTGTAGGCCAGAGGTGTGGGGTGGCAAGAGGATTCCCCAGAGACAGAGTGGGGAGCAGAACAGGCAGATCTACTGAAACCCACTGCTGAGGGGAACAGCGGGGAGATAGGAGGGGTCTGCTGCGCCCTGTGGGAAGCTGCCTGGCCAGGGATCTAACTCGTGCTACAGTGGCTCTAGACAGCTTCATAGTGCTGCACTTAACCCGTTGTGCCACCAGGGAGGCCCAGAGATTTTATTCTTAATGGCTGCATAATATTTTAAATTCTGGATAACCATAATATATTTAAGGTGAGTTTGTTCTCATGAACCACCCCCCTTCCCACCCCATCATTAACAGGTTCATATAACGTATTGTTTAGTTGTTAAGAGGCTGTTTGACCTTGTCTCCTTGGTTCCATTTCTCTCCCTGGCATACTTCGAAGAATGAC
The DNA here is from genome assembly GCA_004024925.1 of Scalopus aquaticus. Classification (NCBI taxonomy): domain Eukaryota; kingdom Metazoa; phylum Chordata; class Mammalia; order Eulipotyphla; family Talpidae; genus Scalopus; species Scalopus aquaticus. The sequence continues at coordinate 31,044 of PVIJ01011300.1, read as the reverse complement.
TTAAGTAGTATTCGGGAATAGTCCTTCCCACTCCTTGGCGTTCTCTAATCACTGCCAACCATTCAAATCTCAGATTAAACAGGCACTTCTTTCACTTGGACTTGATCATAATGATGATGATGGTGAGGGTGATGATGGTGGTGATGGTGATGATGGTGGTGATGATGGTGAGGGTGATGATGGTGGTGATGATGGTGTTAATAATGGTGGTGGTGGTGATGATGGTGGTGATGATGATGGTGGTGATGGTTGATGATGATGGTGATGGTGATGATGGTGGTGATGATGGTGATGATGGTGGTGATGATGGTGATGATGGTGGCGATGATGGTGTTAATAATGGTGGTGGTGGTGATGATGGTGATGGTGATGATGGTGGTGATGATGATTGGGTGATGGTGGTGATGGTGATGATGGTGATGATGGTGGTAATAATGGTGGTGGTGGTGATGATGGCGGAGATGATGATGGTGATGGTGATGATGGTGATGATGGTGGTGATGATGGTGATGGTGATGATAGTGGTATAATGGTGGTGGAGATGATGATGGTGGTGATGATGGTGATGGTGATGATGCCATTGCTGCTAATGATTGAGGAGGAGCAGGGCAGGGAAGGTCGCAAGTTGCAAGTGGAAGTGGGGCGTTTCAACAGCGAGTAGCTCATGATGAGGAAGGATGATGGGGCACAGAAATAAGGAAGTGAAGATATAGGGCAGGGGAGCAGACAGGGCAGGTGCTGGGGGAAGGCAGAGGGGCTGGTGGGGGAGGAAGCCGCACAGTCAGTGGGTGCTCTGCCGCTCTGCATCCTGGGTGACAGTCAGGACCCCAGCACAGGCCCTTTATGGCCCGGTAACTGCCCAGTGAGACAAATGGGGCTGCCTTCATGTTGATGGTTTTATTAAGTATTAGAAATATGATGGGCCTATAAATGTCAATCACGAGAGCCTCAGACATCCTGGACGATGATCAGCTCAGCCAAAGGAACCGAACATAAAATGAGCCAAACCAAGGCAGGAAGAAAACCTGGAGAAGACATGTCCATATTGCACCTCTTGAGGGAATGTCAGAGGAAGCAGCAGGCTGCGTCTGTTTGGCTATAAGGGGAGGCGCAGGGGCAGCATGCAGGCTTCTCAGGAAGACTTTGGGTTGTTCAAGGAAAGCCCACTCAGCTGTGGACATGCTTGAACCTGCTTCCCATGGAATAGCCAATACATCAACAAGTTCTGGTGGCTACTCCATGAGACAGATCTTAAGGTGACCATTCAAATCTCAGATTAAACAGGCACTTCTTTCACTTGGACTTGACCACAGAGGTGAGGAGGATGATGGTGGTGATGATGGTTGTAATAAAAGTAGTGGAGATGATGATGGTTGTGATAATGGTGGTGGAGATGATGATGGAGATGATGGTGGTGGTGATGGTGGTGATGATAGTGATGATGATGGTTGTAATGAAAGTGGTGCAGATGGTGATGGTGGTGATGATGGTGGTGGTGGTGATTATGGTGGAGATGATGGTGATGATGATAGTGATGGTGATGGTGATGATGATTATGGTGGTGGTGATGATGGTGATGGTGGTTATGATGGTGACGGTGGTGATGATGATGATGATGGTGGTGGAGATGATGATGGTGGTGATGATGGTGGTGGAGATGATGATGGAGATGATGGTGGTGGTGATGGTGGTGATGATAGTGATGATGATAGTTGTAATGAAAGTGGTGCAGATGGTGATGGTGGTGATGATGATGATGATGGTGGTAGTGATGATGGTGGAGATGATGGTGATGATGATAGTGATGGTGATGGTGGTGATGATGGTGATGGTGGTGATGGTGGTGGTGACGGTGGTGATGGTGGTGGTGGTGATGAAGGTGAAGATGATGGCTGTAGTAAAAGTGGTGGAGATGATGATGGTGATGATGATGATAATGGTGTTGGTGGTGATGATGGTGGTGGAGATGATGATGGTGGTGATGATGGTGAGGATGGTGTGGTGATGATGATGGTGATGGTGGTGGTGATGGTTGTAATAAAAGTGGTGGAGATGATGATGGTGGTGATGATGGTGGTGATGCTGGTGGTGATGATAGTGATGCTGGTGGTGATGGTGGTGATGATGATGATGATGATGGTGGAGATGATGATGGTGATAATGATGGTGCAAAACTTGCATGGTCAGGCGAGCGTTCACAGTGAGCAACGGCCAGTGCGGACCGTGAGGAATCCACATGTGGACGGGGCTGACAAGAGCGACTGCAGAGCACAAATCACACCACCAACAGAATGCAGTTCTGCTTGACTGGAGCAATTAAATGTTTTCTTTAAAAAAAAACTCCAGTGAGAATATTTTAGAAAATGGCTTTTTAATCATCTGTAGAGCTGCTAAAATCACTGTCTCATCATGGTTTTAATGCACGTCCTGTTTGGAAGGAGCTGGAGGGCCTCTGCAGCCCCAGGGGCCTTCCCCCACTCACCTGTTTACTTCAAACTTATTTTTAATCACAGACTTCACAGAAACTCATTCTCATTCTCAGGACATTTTCCAGGAGCAGCAAGGGACGTGGCCCCGGGAAGGAGAGGACGCTGCCCTGTCTGCCAGCTGGAGAGGACCTGGGAGACCCGAACGGAAGAGCCTGGCCTCGCAGCCTCAGCCTGGCCGAGGTGGGGGACATGGGGACGTCCCGGCCTTTTCTGAGCAGCGAGGCCCGGTGGGGCTGCAGGCCACGGAGGACCAGCCTCATTCCTTCAGGATGCACGAAGAAGGCCGTTTGCCTGGCCCAAAACACATCTCCGTAGAAAGCCTTCAGGAAGCCGATGTCACAGAATGAGCCTCGAGCTCAAGGGTGTGCGGCCCTAAGCCCCACGGGAAAGGGGCGGGACCCCCTTCTCCGGAGACCCATCTTCTGCCTCTGGGGCCTCTTCTCTCTCGGCATGTCACAGCCGTGCTGGCATCCCCGCTGAGCCTGCTCTCCATCCTACCTGTGAGCTCCCAGGACCCCATTCGGCGCGCTCCGGGTGGACCACGACATCCCAGGTAGCCCCCTCTCTGACGCCGCCGCCGCATTGCACAAGGAACAAGAGTGCCCTGCCCGCAGGTAGGCCTGAGACCCAAAGCCCAGACTCCCGGCTTCTGGAAAACGGCAGGGGGCTGCTGCTCTGTGAACCCCACGCTTCTTGTCCTCACCATATTTCACTGTCTTCTGTGATAACCTCTCGGCAGCAGAAATGCAAGCACCTGCAGACGGTGTCGCTGGGCCCCTAGGCCGACCCTGCTGGGCTCCAGGCCTGGCCCGTCTGATGCTTTTGTCTCTGCAGAACGTGAAGGGCTTAGCCACTCAGCTTGGGGTTCTTGAGTTTGACTTGACTCCTACAGCCTCTGCGGCAAATCACACGCCTGATTCTCAACAGGAGACACAGCCCTGGCCCATCTGGGAAGTCGGGGTGCCATGAGTCAGGGTGGAGAAGGGAAGGCGATGTTTAGAACCCCCCCTTGGGGCCTCCCTGGTGGCGCAGGGGTTAAGTCTCAGCCTATGCAGCTGTCTCAGCCACTGCTGCGCAAGTTCGATCCCCAGCCTGGGAGCTTCCCACAGGGCGCAGCAGACCCCTCTTGTCTCCCTGTTGCCCCCCTCAGTAGTGGATTTCAGGGGATCCGCCTGTTCTGCTCCCCCTCTGTCTCTGGGGAGTCCTCTCACCACTATACCTCTGGCCTGCACCCCAGTTCTTGTACGCAGAAATAAAATAAATCTTGGACCTCCCTGGGGCGCAGGGGTTAAGTCTCAGCCTATGAAGCTGTCGCAGCCACTGCAGCACGAGTTCGATCCCCGGCCAGGGAGCTTCCCACAGGGCGCAGCAGACCCCTCCTATCTCCCCGCTGCTCCCCTCAGCAGCGGATTTCAGTGGATCCTCCTGTTCTGCACCCCACTCTGTCTCTGGGGAATCTTCTCACCCCCGCACCTCTGGCCTGCACCCCAGCTTGTATGCATAAATAAATAAATCTTTAAAAAAATAGAGTCCGACAGAGTTTCCAGGTCCCTGCGGGGGCTCCTCAGCGCTGCCCCCAGAGCGTGTGAGACATTCCCAAGCGCCGTAGCTAGCGCCTCCCGAGGCCCAGCAGGTCCGAGAGATGCAGCTGGATGAAGTGCTGGCATCACAAGATGCTCACTTGCTTGGGTTGTGTCTGCCCTAATCCCTTCATTTCTCAGGGCAGGAAGGAGAGGAGGGGGAGGAGGGAGGGAGGGAGGGGTGCGGCCCTACCTGGGCAGGGCGACCCGCATGAGGTCCTGCACCAGCCTTGGGATACAGACCGTGTGCCTGTGTGTGCTCCTGCATACGCCTGCGTGTGTGCGTGTGCTCGCAGCATGCCTGCACATGCACGTTTGCATGTGTGTGCTTGCACGGGTGGTCTTGTGTTTGCACGTGTGTGCTTGCATGTGTGGGGTGCACCTGTGTGTGTGTGTGTGTGCTGGTGTTGTGTCTGCACATTTGTGCTTTGCACGTGCCTGTTTTGGTGTTTTTGTGTGCGTGTGCTTGCGCGTGTGTGGTGCACGGCTCATGCGTGCGTGCAAGGGTGTGGGAGGGAGTGGGGTCAATTTCCACCTCGTCCCCTGATGAGCGGCATCAGAACAACAGAGTGGCGGGGGAGGCACGCTTGGACGGGGAAGCCGGGCTCAGCCGCAGAGCGCCGGGCAGTGGGGCCCGCCCGGGGCAGCGTCCGCCTGGACTGGGGCGTCTTCACGCGCAATAAAGCACTCTGAAAGCCGCTCGCTCCAAGCCGCCGCTCATGCCCGCAGGTGCTTCCTGCGGCCTCCCGGGCACCTCCGGCCGCGGACGCGGTTGGCTGGGCGCCGGTGGGCGGACACAGCCCAGGGATTCTGGAAAACGGCGCGTGGGGCAGCAGAGCGGGACGCGGCCGCGGCCACCTGGCGTCAGGCTGGACGCAGACCCGGCGGGTCCCCTGGCACCCCTTAACTGCCCGAGGTCCTCGACCCCTGGGCTGAATTCTGACCCCCGAAATGCAGCTGCTGCTGTCCCCACCCAGTGCCTGTCCAGACACCTCCCGAGACCCTGGACCCCATCTCTGGTGGGGGAGATGGTGCTCCTCGGCCCCCCACACACCCCCTCAGAGCAGCTGCTTATAAATGAACCTGACCATGAATTTGGGGAGCCACTGAGAGAATGCAGATGACGTCTCTCCTCACTTCTGGGGGTGTGGCTCGGACCTCGGGTGCTCTGGGGAGCAAGCTCCGCACGGCCTCAGAACAACGTGCTTAAACGCAGCTGGGACACACGGACCCGCGCGGAGCAATGCGGCTGGGGTGCAGGGGTCTCGCTGGTCCGCGGTTATAACCACCCCCCTTTATTAGCCAGAACACGCAAACTCAGCTCTATTTCTCATGGACTCCAGGTTTAAAAAGCAACAAACACTTCCTCCATGGATTCTGAATAGCGCATGGTGAAATTCCAGGTGGACTCACCGCTGGGCGCCCGGGGATTGTCTCTGGGTTCTCGGTGCTGCTGATTCGCTGTGATGTTTGGGGGAGTTCGTCAAATCCTGGACTTTTCTCCAGATCTGCAAAAGAGGCCCACATTTGAGTGATGACTTTCCTACAGGAACCAACAGCTGTATGTGCAAATCAAGTATATAAATCAATTAGGGAGGCCTCTGCACTATAAACGCACCCATTAATTAAGCAATGTCAGATGCTGCGAACCGTGAAGTTCATTCCATCTTGAGCATTCAAAACCAAGAATTATTTGAAGAAGAAATACGAAGTTTACCAAATAGTTAATGAAATTAAGCCGGGTGGTTGCCAACCTTCTTATTTTATGCCTAATTCCGTGTTTAAACGTTTATGAATAACACACTAACCGCTGAAAGGAGGTATGTTGAAATGTAATTACTGGTAAGTTATAACGCACTTGAGGACTCATTATACCAGACTTGGGAGTTTTAAGATCACCAGTGTAACCGACTCTCCAAAAACACAGGGTTTTTATGGCCTGGAAGCTGGAAAGACAGAAAGGCTGTTGGATTTGTCCTGGCTGAGTGGAAATTCTGACGGCGGAGGGGGATGATTTATGAGCGCACGGCTCCGGTCATTACAGCCTCGCGTTTTCGGCATCCTGACATGATTTGCATATGTGACTATCCCAGCAAATTAGCTCCTGACTGCCGCATCTGCCTGGGAAGGGGTCCCGCGCTCCTCGCCATGCAGCTGCTGCGCATGAAACCTTCCTCGGACAGGAACCCTCCGCCCAGCTTCCCTTTGAAATCTGCAGCCGGAGACCCGGCACATCTGGCTTCCATTTCAGGGGTAAGTGCACGCCTGAAACCACGAGGTTCACACATCTGCAGACAGTTTAGCATCCCGTAAGTTGTCTGCCTCACAACGGCTTCCCGATGCTTCAGAGGGTCCCGACGCCTTTCCCACACCCCTCCGTCTGGGCTGGGAAGTCCCCTGACCCCTCCGTCTGCCCCCAACAAATTGCCTCTCCTGGGCGCCTACCTGCACGCCGGCCAATGGCCGGAAGCGAGTGGACACGGCAGCCTGGACGTGTGAGCAGTGGGCCCGGCCTCACCCAACTGTCCCCGAGGCTGAGAACGCTGCTCCCCTCTGGGAACTCAGAGAGTTGTGCGCTTCAGGAGCAAGGTCTTGGGAAACGAAGGCTTTTCACCCAGCCTTGTGCTCGAACCTCCCGTCTTGCATTTCATACACGCACAAAGAAATATATTGACAGGAAATCCAATTCAATCACCCGGAAGAGAGGACCACATGGCACGCCCGGGAAAGGAGGACCCCCGCCGCGAGACCTGTGAGGGCAGCTGCAATTTAGAATATTGGGGCATTGGAAGATTTTCAGGGACCCAGCATTCACGCTGGAGAATGTCAGTCTAAAGGACTCCTACCAACGGCCGGTTCAAACGCCCATTCTTTGACTGAGTTTCCCCAAAAGAGGAATCTAAAAATGAAGGTGCGAGAACTTGGGGAACAGTGAAATACTAGGGGGTGGGATTGTGAGGCAGGAGGAATAACACAGGGAGTGAGTGAAGACCACTCATCGGTTGGCCTCCATCAATGGCAATTCGTGTGGCCGCTGATGTCTATAACAACTGAACAACTGTTTTTTTTTCCTTTAAGATTTATTTATTTATGCATACAAGCTGGGGTGCAGGCCAGAGGTGTGGGGGGTGAGAGGGCTCACCAGAGACAGAGTAGGGAGCAGAACAGGCAGATCATCAGAAACACACTGCTGAGGGGAGCAGCGGGCGAGGCAGGAGAGGTCTGCCGCGCCATGTGGGAATCTCCCCGGCCGGGGATCGAACTCACTTCACTGCTGCTGACAGCTCCACAGTGCAGCGTTTAACCGCTGCGCCACCAGGGAGGCCCTGAACAGCTCTGTTTTTTAACAGCTTCTTCCATTTCCAGATTTTATACGTTGACGGAGCCCCTTCATGGTCTTGATATATCTGGAGCATTTATTATGGTTGAAAGTATTGTTTTACTCTAGTTGGATGACGTAGAAAGCTCTGTATCAAGCTTTAGATTTTCCTTTAAAAGCGATGATGTTGAAAAGCGACAGCCTTTGCATGAATGAATGGAGATGGATGCAACCTCTTTTGTCGTGGTGATGGAGGTGTTACTTTTGTATAAGAAACTCAAATTCAAAGAAGTGAAGCAACATGTGCAAGATCAAGCAACAAGTATAGAACCCAGGGCCTCCCTGGGGGCGCAGGGGTTAAGTCTCAGCACTGCGAAGCTGTCGGCAGCCACTGCAGCACGAGTTCCATCCCCAGCCAGGGAGCTTCCCACAGGGCACAGCAGACCCCTCCTGTCTCCCCGCTGCTCCCCTCAGCAGTGTGTTTCCATCGATCTGCCTGTTCTGCTACCTGCTCTGTCTCTGGTGAAACCTCTCGCCGCCCCGCACCTCTGGCCTGTGCCCCAGCTTATGTGCATAAATAGATAAATCTTTAAAAAAAGAAAGAAACAAAATTAAAAAAAAAAAGAAAGTGCAGAATCTGGCCTCCAGCTCTACACACCCAGCCAGGTCACTAGTTACAGCTGGACAGGACATGGTTCCGAAGCACATTTCAGAAATGTGTTATTTAGATGACAGACACAAACACAAGAATCTCAAGTCATTGGCAGAGATGGGACACACGTGCCTTAGACGAGGGCCAACTTTTTATGAATCCTTCCATGTCAGACATACATCAGAAGATAGAACGGAAAAATGAAATGATATGTATTCAATGCAAAAACATGACTATACCTGCAACTAAAACCCAAAGAATTCAGAAACCTAAGACCCTGTAGAATATTTACATCAGACCTCATCTCTCTAATTATTTGAACTTACTGAAATCCAAAATAGTAACTCATTTTCCTAAGTGGAAACAAGCTTTGAAGTCATCAAACTAAACTGCTCTAATATAACCAAATACAGGGATTTTAGCAATAAATTTTCAATTTATATCACTAATTGGTTGTGGTTATAGAATTAACTTTTCTGGGCATTTTACGAAATATTGTAAAAAGTATAATGAGCACCTGCAGTCCTATATTATAATAATTGCAATTGTTCGTGGTTCAATTAAAAACTGAAAAAGAAATTTTAAAAAGGCCCACATTTCCCACTTCCTTAAGTATAATTGTAGATACTGAGTCTAAAAACTCCTTGGGAACTCGAGATCTAATGCCAATAATATGCTATTCTGCTGTATTTTTTGTTTCAGCACTAGCCTGCTTTTCCTCTGATCTGTATATTTTTTTGGAAAAATGATATTTTCTGTGGGCTACAGTTTTCTCTAGTAAGTTAAAATAGGAACGCACAGCTCCCTCTCTTACTATACTAAAGATCTATTTTTAGGACAAGATACCCAGAATTCATGAGTCTTTTTTTCTGTGACTCAAGCAACCTTTTTGTTTCTTTTTAAAATGATGGTGACAGGCGTGTGCTGGGGAAAGTGTTCACGTTTATGATGCCATCACATGCACTTACAGTTGGGGGATCTCTACATAGACGCACATCACACGTGCATGTTAATATCTACATATATGTCAGCACACTGCATGTCCTCAAGTTAGGACCTACCCTTACCTCCCTCTGCTTGTAAACAGGTGAGCCGAGAGCACACCTCCCTCTGGGAGCCGTCGGTGATGGGGCACTGTCTGGAAGGCCCCCGAAGATCTCCCCAAGGGGGCCAGAGATGGTGGTGATAGAGTGGGGACATGCGTCTAAGGGGTGTGAACCTGGACCCCTCAATTACTCAAGTTTTCCTCAACAGACACAACTTTAACCCTGGCAGTAACTTATTGATTGGAAACCCTTTCTTTTCACCACCAGGCTAATCTCCCTCACTGGGGAGCTCCCCAAACGCCACCCTTCTCACATTTCTGTCCTGAGCAGATGCCCGCGTCACCTGTTTCTGGGTGAGGCGTGGATTAGCTCAGAGGGCCAAGGCCCCCCTCCAGCCCCGCAGAGAAGCGGAGTCAGGCTACGGCACACCACCCTGAACCGCTGGAGAGCGTCTGACCTCGGAAGCTAAGCAGGGTCCGGCCTGGTTAGTACTTGGATGGGAGACGGGGCTGAGAGTTGGAGAAGATGCTGGAAATGAGCAGGGACGCCATGCGCAGGGGAGACCCCTTTGTCACTCGTGATGTGACCGCGGAAGCCATGCAGGGTCTCCTGGTCCCCGCCGCTGGGCCTCCCCACAGCAGACTCAGGCAGGGAGGACCCCCAAGCACGACCCTGGACCCAGTTTCACCCTCAACCCTCGGGGCTGGGCTTTTTGCAGGACGCGCTCTCCTTCCTGCTTTAACCCCATCCCATTCCTGCAAGAATCCCTGCAGTACCGCTGCCCCTTAGCAAGGGCCGTGGGAGACTCCTCCGTCCTTCTAAATGGAAAGCGTTATTCCATCTGGAGCTGGGGAAGGACGCTGAGACACGTGGCTTTAAGTTAATCCTGATGCTCAATCCTAAAGGAACCCTAAAATCAATGATTTACCTGGGGCCTCCCCTGTGGTGCAGTGGTTAAGCGCTGCGCTGTGGAGCTGTCGGCAGCGGCGACGGGAGTTCCATGCCGGGCTAGGGAGATTCCCAAATGGCGCAGCAGACCTCTCCTGCCTCGCCTGCTGCTCCCCTCAGCAGTGTATTCAGTGCATCTGCCTGTGCTGCTCCCCACTCTGTTTCTGGTGAACCCTCTCGCCGCCCCACACCTCTGGCCTTTACCCCAGCTTGTATGCAAAAAATAAATAAATCTTTTTTAAAAAAAATCAGTGATTTACTTGGTATTCAGTTTATCTGAAGTGGGTTCCAGTAGTTTCAAGAAAGGAGTCCTAATAATAACTGTGAACCAGCTCAGATTATTGTCTGATGTTTAAGGACGCAGCCCCTTTCTTCCACTGAGTAAGGGAGTCTAAATTCTGAGACGTAGGTGCCTCTCAACGTGGGCATGTGCTGAGCCCAACTATCTCAGGCTCTCAGAGGTTCCCTGTAGACCCCAAGGTCAACGGGAAATGGGGGATTCTCCCAGGGGGGTGGCCCAGGTCATACAGGTGTTCTCCAGAAGGAAAGGGAGTCCATGATTGACGCCAGAATCCACAAGATGACCCTCGCCTGTAAATGACGCTGGACAACAAATTTTTACAAAAGTCATGTTACTGAAATAAAATTAGTCATTTCCTATCAATTTGGATGTGCTCAACATGAATATGACAGGCAAATTCTAATTTGGGCTCTAGTTTTTGTATAGTCTGCAATAAATGGATGTTTACATCATGAAACACATGCCAATAGTAATAGGCCTATGGTTAATACCTGTAAAAAAATCAAGTCATAGACTACTTCTTAGATTTCTTCGCTTGTCTCTTGTACAGCTGTTTGGGAATAGAATAGAGGAAAGAAGACGGTTTCCATTGTGCAAAAGCACAGCCTTAAGACTCAGTTTCAAAGAGTCTAGAAATAGTCTCCATTCTTGTGGGTCATGAGTGATTTCTAAGGCAGTCATGAGGCCCTCAATATCGGGACAGAATACCAGAGTACTTTCCCTTCTGAAGAAAGGCTCCAACTGCTGGTGGCACTTTCACCTTAAAGTAATTGTGACATCTTCTTCTAGAAGAGTCTATTGTTGGAGTCTTGATCCTAGCAATTCTGCCTTGTTCTTGGATAAGTCCAAATCACGAACCAGGTCATTTAGCTCTTCCTGTGTTAGTCTGTGTGGAGTTGATGATGCACCACAGTGAAAACACGGATCACTGCAAGTTGATGGAACAGGAGAAGAACAGGCCGGCTCACCCTTGTCCTCATCAGATGAATCAAGAGAATATTCTGCTGGAGGTTCTGGAATAGAAAGTCCCTCACCATGTGCAACTGGTCTCAATGCAGACCGAATGTTTGGGTAGACTGTTCTCGGCTTCTTTTGCTTCATTATTCCTCCGGAAAGAGGAGGAACCAAGCAGAAGTAACAGTCTTTGATGTGGTTGCTTGGCTCTCTCCACACCATGGGGACTGCAAACGGCATGGATGGTCTTTTGCCATTTAACCACTGTGAAAGCTGTTTATACAGGTAGCACAGCATATATGCGGGGCCCAAGGCTTGTCTTGGTCACCAACCTTGCATCTGAAGTCAAGATGGTAAGTCTTCCTCACTTGAGAAGTGATACTTTTCTCTGGTTGGCAAATGTCACTTCCCCACAAATAGAGCAGAAATTGTCCACGCTATGAATGCACTTTTGAGGCATTACTGTTCTGTATTGTGCCTAACTGGATAAAATAATAACAGTTCTATGGAACAGTAGCTTCAACTGTCTCGCACAAAGTCTGAAATATTTTCAGTGCTCAACCTTTCCGACAGGGCTTTCTATAGTGCACTGCTGACGTCAGCTTACTTCAGCAGCTGCCTGGCAGTAGTATTGCATTGCCTCAGAAAATGATGCAATCGACTTTGGATGATGTGTACATGATGGTATTATGCACTGCGATGCAATATGACATCATTCTAGGCTGATTTAGGATGTTGTTGCAGTCCTACTGGAAACATTTACACGGTGAAACATAAAATGAATTACATGAAATATCTTCAAAACAAGAGCAAATAAAAAATTTTCAAGGTTATATTCATGTTCTGCACACTAAGATACTACAGATTAGGGCCTTTTGAAGTCAGTAACGATCTCACTATTGAGCAGTTTTAGGGGAGACATTGGCAGACACACGTGTTCCCAGTCAGCTCACTAAGCAGTTTCTAAGATGGTGACGAGATCGTCGACACGTTCTGCCATTGCGGATGGTGCTTTCGATTCGGGAGGAAATTGCTCGAATCCAACTTCTGGCGGGAAAGCCGGTCTTCTCTCCAGACAGCGCCAGACGTGTGCGATGGGAAGAGTTTGTGCTGTTTCGTAGGGGGACTTCCTGGAGGAGGAGTTTCGCTCCCGCGCTAGCTGGGTCTAGGTCTGTGACCGAGGTGAGGATCCCCGCCCCGTCCGTCTGGGAGAAGCAGCCGCAGGTCACCTGGAAGCCCCAGAGGCACAGCCGGCCAGGTGAGACTCACCTCCTTCCTGTCCGCTGTCTCACCGGCTCAGGGTCTTCAGAATGTGTGAGGGGCTTCAGCGGGAAGCGAAGATTCATTTTCATTTTGGGCAAGGTTAAGGAAGTTCTTTCTGCACAAGCAGGCCGCCGCCAGCCAGGGACACGCCACGTGGCTCTCATCTACGTAAGGGACAAAGCCCCTGGGTTCCTAGTCAGGGGTTTTGCCTCCTGGACGAGAGGTTTCAAGTGGCCAGGGAAAATGGCATTGTGACCGCACCGATCAAACCTACTGCTCGCTAAAGCTATTTTGAACAAGCGCTTGGATGAAAGGCCGCACGAGTTCCTCCCGAGCACAGAGCTGATGGACATTTCCTGGGGGAGTGGCACTTCCAACTTCACAGGGACCTCCAGCCCTGACCTGGAGCTGACCTGAGGCCCCGCTGGGCCGGGCTGGACAGAGCAGGCGTCAGCAGCAGGGTGGCCAAATGCAGGAGTGCCCCAGAGCCACACGTGGTGAGCGGCCTCCATAGGCCTTCCGCTGCGGCCCCACGACCCAGCTGGCAGCGTGGCTCACGCGGAGGCCAGTCTGGGCCCGCCGTCCGGGGACCAGAGGCTGGATCAAGTGGCCAGCACTGCTGGTTCCCCGCAGGCGCCGAAGAGAACACTCGGAGCGTCTCCCGCAGCTCCCAGCAGCGGCTGGTGACGCTCGGTGCTCCCGCCCTGAGCAGGCCCTCCATCGTCAGCCTGGCTTCCTGCTGCACAGGAAGCCACGGGAAGCACAGTGGCCTGCGAGTGCCGGTCCACTGAAGGGACTTGGGGCCAGCGGCTAAGTGCAGGGGCAGCCCCCTCGCTGCACGCCACCCACAGTCACAAGTGTGTCTGGTCTGCAAGTGAATCTCCACTTGGCCACCGGTGTCCTTGAACCTTAACTTCTTTTTTTAATTTATGCATACAAGCTGGGATACAGGCCAGAGGCGTGGGGCGGCGAGAGGGTTCACCAGAGACAGAGCAGGTAGCAGAACAGGCAGATCAGAAATACACTGCTGAGGGGAGCAGCGGGCAAGGCAGGAGAGGTCTGCTGCACCATGTGGGATTCTCCCCGGCCGGGCGTCGAACTCGCATTGCCGCTGCCGACAGCTCCACAGCGCAGCGCCCAACCGCTGTGCCACCGGGGAGGCCCTGAACCTTAACTTTTAACCTACACAGGACAAAGTGTGAAAACCTTAAAGAGAAGGCACGATCACATCGGCATATTGCAAAGAAATAAGAGATAGGCAATGTCCAGCCGCCGCTTTCAAAAGCGTTCAGCGTCTGCCAACACATCTTGGAGATCCAGGGGAAGAGAAATGACTGCAGTCGACATTGAAAACTGGCAAAATTGCTTAAAAGTATCAGAGCAATGAGGCTGATGCTTCTGATATTTTTTGTCACAGGTTTAACAGGAGGAAAACTGGTGCACAGCAAATATTAAAGTTGAAAAACTGAGGTCAGATACAGCTTTGAGGTGCCCCTGCTCCCCGTTTGTTTAAACACATCAAATAATCAGTGAGAGCTCCCCAAACTACCAACATGAGTGACTTCACGGAATAGTTACCCTACTAAATCATAAGAAGCCTCGTTAGTTTTTCTTTGATAATTAGCAATAACTGCATCAAAAATTATTAGCTATAATGAAACAAAGGGTCTCCGGAAAGTGAGTGCTCATGAATACTTATTGTGAGTAAATTGAATTGAAAAAGCCTTGATTAAGCAATATACACCTAATTTCACATAAAAATGCTGATTTCTCCCTGAAGAACAACTACAGACTCCATTAAAATGGGAACATTTCATGTGAATATCAATTAATCAAAAAATGTATTTCTATGATGGCCACGACTAGAATAAAAAGTCTGCAATCTCCCACATATTCCAAAGTCAGGTGAATTAATCAGGACATGATGCGTCAAAACAACAATCAAATTATTAAGACGCCGTTAACCAGGTCCATCAACTTAACACCATCGAATTCCGCTACCGGAGAATTCTGCTGGAGAGTCAGCAGTGTTTTTCCACGTTATTATTGGATACAGATATTCTAAGACATTAGAAAACTGACAAGATGCACAATAAAGGAGGCTTATTAAAGCCTGGAATGGAGAGGGCAGAGGGGAGACAGAGAAACTGGGGCCAAGGCTAGTGATGGAGCATCCCGGGGGCCATATCAATAGGAATTCCTTCCTGTGGGTGATTTCTGTTATGCTATTTTATTTTAGTTCTTAATAATTCTTTTTTTTAAGATGTATTTATTTATGCATACAACAACTGGGGTGTAGACCAGAGGTGTGGGGGTGAGGGGACTCCCCAGAGACAGAGCGAGGTGCAGAACAGGCGGATCCACTGAAACCCACTGCTGAGGGGAGCAGCGGGGAGACAGGAGAGGTCTGCTGCGCCCTGTGGGAAGCTCCCTGGCTGGGGATCGAACTTGTGCTGCAGTGGCTGTGACAGCTCCATAGGCTGAGACTTAAGCCCTTGCACCACAGGGAGGCCTCAATTTATGTTATTTTAATTGCATTATTTATTTTTTCCAATTTCCCAACTTTCATTGTTTTATTTTTTTTATGTGTTAATTTTTTGGTGTTTTTTTTTTTTTAATCAAGGTAACATTGGTTTAGAACACTATATGTTTTAGGGGTACAAGTTCACATTTTTTCAGATGTATGTGCTCACAGCTCACCCACCACCAAAAACCCATAATCCTCTAGCACAGTCCACTGGGGCCCCTCCCGTCTGACCCCACCTCCGACCCTTCCCCTCTGGGGGTCTCAGTTCTGTGGTCAGATTTCTAGGGTTTGTCTGATTTAGCTCTGCCTGTTCCTTTGCTCTGTGTGGCACATGTGAGGGAAACCATCTGGTGCTCGTCTTTCTCCTCTGGCTTAGTGCACTCAGCATCCTCCCCCCAGGTGCACCCATGCTGCCGCAAATGGCAAGATGCCATCTTTTTCATAGCTACATAGTACTCCATTGTCTGATCTACTTGGTGTGATTTGAACAGCTTGAAGAGGGACAGGTGGCTTCACAGTGTCCTTCCATTCAAATGGCAAGGATCAAATATCCACCACTGGAGGCTCCCTCATCTTGTCAAACTGCAGCCTTTCATTTTGTTTCTTGTGAAATATAATAACTATGGAAATGTAGAATAATGATGGAAAATAGAAGATGCATATAAAATATATACTATATATAGTTCATAAATATATACTTAACTTTTTTTTAGTTTTTATAATTTAAACTTTTTTCGATGTATAATGTATAAATATAGGTTTATATGTAATATAAATGCATATATTATTTCTTTTTTAAAGCATGTCTGTGTGTGTGTTTAATTTCTCCC
This sequence comes from Scalopus aquaticus, assembly GCA_004024925.1. Classification (NCBI taxonomy): domain Eukaryota; kingdom Metazoa; phylum Chordata; class Mammalia; order Eulipotyphla; family Talpidae; genus Scalopus; species Scalopus aquaticus. The sequence goes on along the minus strand of PVIJ01011300.1, from coordinate 15,135 downwards.
TTAGAGAAATAAATGGTCAAGATGTGGGTAATCAAAATAAAAGAAACGGGGCCTCTCTGGGGGTGCAGGGGTTAAGTCTCAGCTCTATGAAACTGTCTGCAGCCACTGCAGCACGAGTTCGATCCCAAGCCAGGGAGCTTCCCACAGGGCGCAGCAGACCTCTCCTGTCTCCCCACTGCCCCCTCAGCAGTGGATTTCAGTGGATCCGCCTGTTCTGCTCCCCACTCCATCTCTGGGGAGTCCTCTCACCTCCCCCCCACACACACACATCTAGCGTGCACCCCAGCTTGTATGCATAAATAAATAAATCTTTTAAAAAAATGTCCCCAAATGTTTCTGTTCAAACAGACTGTGAAATGTCACATCCAAACAAAAAGGGCCAGAAGGCGCTGGTGGCATCTCCCTGGGGTGAGGAAAGGACCTGCTCACCCCTTTCCCCTCCCTGCTCCGGGAAGAGGAAAATGACACCTGTTTTTACCTGCTAACAACGTGCTCTCTCAGGCTATGACCCGGAATTCCAAGTGGAAGCCCAGGGCAAAATTTTTATAGCTTGAATTATAAATGCCTGAAAATCAAGATTTATAATGGAAATTCTGGAAACCCATAGCTAAAAGATCTCTACTACCAAGAGGCTCTGGAAGGAAAAGTGAACCTTAAAACCCCCTTCCAGAAAAGTTTGCTAATAAGGCGAAAAGACAACCGAGTACGCGGATGAAATATTTAAGATAAAATCTTTTCTTCTGGGATTGTAGACTCGACACCTTGTAAAACCTAAACAATAGAGTCAGCCACAGCCGAGAGAAGAATGGAAGGTAGGAGAAATTCTTTGGGGAAGAATGGGTTATTAAGGGCTGGACTATAATATCATCGTCAACCTATAAAACTTTTACAACCTAGTCTTATTTGCACAGAGATTACAGCCCCAAAGCTCAGCGCCAAAGACACATGTTAATAAGCTCACAACTTTTAATTAAGCAATATGCAAAAGTAGATTCCCATTAAGCTGTGATTTGTGGGCTAGTTCATTAGTTGGGTTCCAACACCAGACACATATTCAATACCGCTTGTGTCTTACCCAGCTAATGGGCGCTACTGGTGGGGTTTTATTGCCTGTCCAGGAGAGGGGGGCATAGAAAGAGCTTTTCCTCAAAGACTAGGATGGGGTCACTCCCCAGACCCAGTGAAGCTCAATAAAATGCCTCCTCGGCTGTGTATTTGCATAACATGATAATGACTCGCGCCGTTAACGATCAGACATCTGAATATCGGACAACAGGCGCTGCAGCGTTTATTGTCTGCACCCAGAGAGGGCGGCCCCACTAGTTGGGAGCCAGATTAAATCCCCCCAGCTGTGCGTTCCTGTTTGGGGGGTAAAGGGTACCATGGAATTAATGGGCCGAGGAGAATTGGTTCGGGGAGAGAAAAAGGAGGACGGATCTTCCCTCCATACAGAAGTTCTCCAGAAACGAAAGTGTTAATTCTGCTCAATAAAACCATGGAACGATGCAGGGGAGAACTTGACCTCGTAACAGGGGAGGGGGCCCCGAGAGGGGATCCCCTGGCATGACTGGCTTCAAGACAAGGAAAACTCCATAGACCAATCACCGCAGCCTTCACCATAACAAATGATGTAGGATGTCTACTCAATGTTGAAAAATTGTAAGTTTTTCCTCTAAAATCAGGAGCAGGCTCTCCCTGGTGGAGCAAGGGGTTAAGCCTCAGCACTGGGAAGCTGTCCAGAGCCACTGCAGCACGAGTTCGATCCCCGGCCAGGGAGCTTCCCACAGGGCACAGCAGACCCCTCCTGTCTCCCCATTGATCCCCTCAGCAGTGGGTTTCAGTGGATCCGCCTGTTCTGCTCCCCACTCTGTCTCTGGGGAGTCCTCTCACCACCCCACACCTCTGGCCTGCACCCTGTTCTTGTGTGCATAAATAAATAAATCTTTTTTTTTTCTTTTTTTTTTGAAGGTTCACCAGAGACAGAGTGGGGAGCAGAACAGGCAGATCAGAGATACACTGCTGAGGAGAGCAGCGGGTGAGGCAGGAGAGGTCTGCCGCGCTGTGTGGGATTCTCCCCGGCTGGGCGTCGAACCGGCATCGCCCGCGGCCAACAGCTCCACAGCGCAACGCCCAACCGCTGCGCCACCGGGGAGGCCCCAATAAATAAATCTTTTAAAAAGTAAAATAAAATAAAGAGCAAGACAGAGAGGTCTTTTACTCAATGCTAGGAAAAGGAAGGAAAGGCATTGACGTTGGAAAGGAAGAACTAAAACAGTTTCTGTCTGTAGATGACATGATATTACACGGAGACGGCGGGCAACCAAAAACTGTTACACTAATAAATAAATATACAACTAATACATAATATATAAATACATAAATATATAAATTCAGGGGCCTCACTGGTGGCGCAAGGGGTTAAGTCTCAACACTATGAAGCTGTCCGCAGCCACTGCGGCCTGAGTCCGATCCCCTGCCAGGGAGCTTCCCACAGGGTGCAGCAGACCCCTCCTGGCCCCCCTCTACCCCCCTCAGCAGTGTGTTTCAGTGGATCCTCCTGTTCTGCTCCCCACTCTGTCTCTGGTGGGTCCTCTCACCCCCACACCTCTGGCATGCACCCCAGATCTTGTATGTATCAATAAATCTTTAAAAATAAATAAATATATAAATTCAGTAAAACCAAGACATAAAAATATGTTGTGTTTCTACACACTAAGGAACTCTCAGGGACAGAAAAAGAAAATAATCGTGTTTCACAGTTTCACCAAAAAGAAAAAAAATACGTAGGAATAAATTTAACCAAGGGGGTTAGATGTGTTCACAGAAAACTTGAAGCCATCAACGAGAAAAACTGAATGTGAAAAATATTTTTTTTGTGTGTGGGGCAAGGAAACTTCTTCCCATGGAGGGGGAAGCCAGGACCACCCTCTTCACCTTGGAATTTATCTGCTCTCCCCGCCCCAGCCTCCTCCTGATTGTCTCCGAGAGAAATCAGTGCGAGCGCTGCACGCAGGAAAAGAATATTAATTTGGATTAAGGAGCAGAAGAAGCAGCTTCCTCTCTCTCTGCAGCGCTCTCTGGTGAGACTCCAGCACACGCCTCGCAACTGCCACACCGAGCGGGTTCTCCAAAGAATCTCAAACCCAATTATAACAATCGCCAAGTCTTTAAAAATAATTCCCAGTTGTAAGCCTTCTCATTTGGAGTTGTGATTTCCCATCCCTAGAGGTATTTAATATTAAGTTAGATGCCCGAATGGAAGTAATGCAATCGAAGGAATTTGTACTTCCCACGGGGCCCAATGAAAGTGTGTGTGTGTGTGTGTGTGTGTGTGTGTGTGTGTGTGTGTGTGTGAATTCCTAGTGGCTGTTATTTAGAAAAGGCAGGATGGAGACACCTTGCGTAAGCATGTATGAAATGGAGATGCCTTTTCCCCTGCTTACCCCAGTTGATTTATTTAATAAAACAGAGGACCAGGGAAGACTTGGTCCTTTATTACCAGTTCTTCCTTTCAGCTTCCAGTAGAATGATCTCGTGCTGTGACTGTTGAAGTGATAAGTAATTTGCTTTTAATGCTGGCACTTAGCACCATATTTAACTGAAGGATGAAAATCACTCATTTTTCATCCACTTGCTTAACTGACACTGAGTGTCATCTATCCATTGTGGTGCGCCTCATACAAGGAACATTTAATAGACCTCACTTTTAAATTTACAGCAAGCATTTAAATTTTTAATTCCTTCCTATTTATATTTTTATTCCTTAATAGAATTTAATTTCGAATGGATAATCTATTTAGGCAGTAAGAACACAGTAGGTAACTAGCAAATGTGATCTACTAAAAAGATTTTTTTAATTTACAGTTTTCAATTATAGTCATATTTTGTCTTGACTGTTATCTCTATGTGAGATAAAATATTAGTGTGGATGACAAAATTTAGTCACTATAATACTAGAAGTGAAGTTACCAGTGAAATCACAGAAATTGTGCATGCTTTATAGATAGAGCAAAGGGTGTTTTACTGATACATTCTTGGAAAATGTAAGCATTGGGAGTTATTGTCTGAATACTGAGAATAACTGTTGTCTCAATGGATGGATGGATGGATGGATGGATGGATGGATGGACGGACAGACAGGTAACAGAAAAACAGATGGATAGACAGGTAGATGATAAATAGATAGATGGAGAGAGAGAGAGAGAGATAGAGAGAGAGAGAGAGGTAGACAGACTTCCCCAGAAAGCTACCTTGAATTCTGCAGTAACAATGCACTATGTGTAAATGTGTAGTTGTGTGCACACTGCTAAGGGCCAAACCCATGTAGAACTTTATTTTGAAAGAACATTTATTTGCAAAGACCATCTGTCTCTCCACTAAGGAATTACTGTTTGCATTTAATAAAGGGTCATGCAGGGCCTCCCCGGTGGCGCAGCGGTTAAGCGCTGCGCTGTGGAACTGTCGGCAGCCGCGACGCGAGTTCGACGCCCAGCCAGGGAGAATCCCACACGGTGCGGCGGACCTCTCCTGCCTCACCCGCTGCTCCCCTCAGCAGTGTACTTTTGATCTGCCTGTTCTGCTCCCCACTCTGTCTCTGGTGAACCCTCTCGCCGCCCCACGCCTCTGGCCTGTACCCCAGCTTGTATGTATAAACAAAAAAATAAAATCTTTTAAAAAAAATAAAAAAATAAAGGGTCATGCAAATGAGAGGAATTGATTATAACAATAAAAGGTGCTATTTCTTTCTCTGTCTTCCTCTTGAGAACCTAATCATGCATAAGCATCTCAGAGTCTTAATTAAGCAGGTTCTTCCAAGGATGACATAGCAGCAAGGTAGCACCCAAGCTAAGAGGGTTCCAAACTTTATTCCAACATTGTCCTGAGTTATAAGACTGAGCCCAGGAACACTGAAAAGGTCCTTTTCAACGAGAAAGAGAACCCTTGAGGGTCTCCTTGGTGGCACAGGGGTTAAGTCTCAGCACTGTGAAGCTATCCGCAGCTACTGCAGCACAAGTTCAATCCCCGGCCAGGGAGCTTCCCACACGGCGCAGCAGACACATCCTGTCTCCCCACTGCTCCCCCCAGCACTGGGTTTCAGTGGATCCACCTGCTCTGCTCCCACTCTGTCTCTGGGGAATCTTCTCACCCCCACACCTCTGGCCTGCACCCCAGTTCTTGTATGCATAAATAAATAAACAAACAAACACTGAACAACCCCTGCTCTATAACCATAGAGTCAGACACTATGGACTAGAAAATTCGGCGCAGCTGGGGGATGCTTGGGCGCAGGTCACATTGCTTCTCGTAATTATGCCCACCTTGCCTCTGGACCACAAACTCCTAAAGGAAGCACAGAAAGGAAAAGTGACCATTGACTGCTGATCCCTGTCATCTAGCAACTTAAACATAAAGCTGAAGCTTGGCCCGTTAGTGTCTTCTTTCATTCAAGAAAAATTCACTGAACATTTACTCGTTCAAAATACTAGCTTACGGACTGGAGAGGAAAACCGTAAATAAGGCAAACAGTGGTACCTGCCGTTACTGAGCTTACATCTTAGTGACAAAGGTATAAATAAAAGTGGAAAACTGACAGAATCATGAATACTTTGATTAATTTAGAAAGCAAGTGACAGTTCAGTGAAAAAGTTCCCATATCGTTTACTTAACTAAATGTGATTGATCAACTTGACCTAATAATCTAATGAAATGCAGATTTGTTTTATTGGATCTGGACTTGTTTGGGGGGGGTGAGTGTTCTTCTTTATACTCGAAACGAGGACACAAGAAATATCAAGCCTTAATCCCCCTCCCTCTTCCACACAGTCTTTCCCATAGTGAATGTTTTTTAGCCCCCGGAGAGGGCACAGCATCGTTCTAAATTCTCTTAATAGGCAGATACACTTGAAACCTCCTTTGTCCACAGGTAACTCATGCTCTATATCATTAGAATACAAAGCTGCTAAGTATGTAATTAGAATATAAAATTTGTAATTAAAATACAGGGCTGTTAAGTGATAGTGGAGGCCAGAGTGATGAGTAATAACACCTGCAAGAGTGGACATGTGCAAAGACAGAGCAGCAATACTGGCATTAAGCATCATCTTAAAGGAGAGTCCAGTTGCCGGGGGTGTGGTAATCAAACTATTAAAACAAGTTTAGACTCTATTAATTTCTGCAAAGTTGAGATCCGTCAACAGAGATAGGAATATATATTGATGTGTCTTCAACAATAGCCATAGAAAATGAGAAATATAGACAGTATGTACATATGCTAATTTCTGCTGATAGAGGGAACGATTGAAGCTGGGGCTGAAGAATTTCCAGGATGGAATGTGTTTACATGTTTCCTGATTAGGGATTAGTTTTGACCTCTCTAATAAAACTGCTTTCCAAGTAAGAGGCTGAAATACCTCTTATCCTTCCTCACAGTAAAGAGGGAGGCCAGCGGTTATTGACACCCACTATCCACTATATTTACCACTCATACTGAGAAGAAAGGTTCTTAGTAGTGCAGAAATTTTATAACCCATTTGCTCCTATCCTGAGAATAAGTACAAAAATGGAGGTATCATGCTCCCTGTCTTTGAACTATACTACAGAACTGTAATAATCCAAACAGCATGGCATTAGACTTAAAACAGATATATAGACCAATGACTCGGAAATGACAGCCCAGAAATAAACCCACACATATAGAGATGGTCAATTTATGACAACAGAGCCAAGAACATATATGGAGAAAGGAAAATCTCTTCAATAAATGGCACTGGGAAAACTGGTAAAGTACATCGTGTATGGCAGCAGGTGGGAAAAGAAGCTGGACTCAGTCTTCTCACCAGCCTTGAGGACTGGGAAGGAGCTGGAAGAGAAGGCAGTGGCAAAGGGGCTCCCTCCTAGCTGAAGTGCTCACAACAGGCAATCAGTTAAATGTTCAATCAGTGAAAAAATACCTTTATATCTCGATGGACATTTTCCTTCCTCTTGATTTAGCACCAAAGGACTCTTCAGTGTCCTGTTAATTTCCTCTGTGTGGTCCTGGATAGCCATAAGCACATCACTGTGGATAAAATTCAGGCCTCTGACATCACCAAATACCTGAAAAGTGGTGACAAAATGGCATCTATTAGCTACCATGTTTCAGTGAAATATTTAGGTGGAATGAGCAATAGCGTGATTCCCCCCCCCCCATATTGTCCTTTAAAGATAGTAAAGCTTTGAAATCCCCTAAAATGCCATGTGGTTCACCTAACCCTTCACGTCAACAGAAGTTAACAATTTAGGTTTTATGGTTTGGTAACATTTTGACTGAACAATAATTTCGTATGTGCCCAAATTGCACATTAAAATGGGCATAATATTTGGTAATAGAGAACACAGGGCAGCCGCTCCATCAGGACGGACTTGCTGGGGGTCCCGCCCCGGGCGGTTTGTGGTCATCACCGGTCTCCATGTGCCCAGCAGGCCTGTGTGGAGGGCGGTGGCCCCAGGATGCAGACTGGTGCATGGAAGTCTTTGCTGGTGAGGAACTCATGTCCTGGGGCAGCCGCTGGGGCGGAAGCCTCGCTGGGAGAGCAAAGCAGGTCTGCTGGGCTCACAAGTCCTGCTTCTGGGTTGCACGAGCTGGTTCCCTTTCCTAGAAGCTTTTCCACCTTGTAATGGGGCTGTCAGTCAGCTGGCTGGCCAAGCAGAAAGCCTCTCTGGCCCCAGGGCTGGGCAGAGGTGCAGAAGGTCAGAGAAAGGAAGCCCTTCCAGGATAGCAAGTACTGCTGATCAGAGGTGGGAGCTGGGCTCCCTCAGGACAAAAACATACCCAAGAATGAAGCAACATCTGTGAGAACTGGAGAGAGACAGGGACAGAGAAGCAGAGATACAGAGAGCGACAGAGATACAAAGACAGAGAGAGAACCAGAAACAGAGAGACAGAGATACAGACAGGCAGGAGGGGAGTGGGAAGAACAAAGTGGGGGGAGAAGAAGGTGATGGGGGGGGACATACCTGGAAGAGGAGATACGGTGGGGAGGAGGGAGGCTGATGAATCACAGCAGCGCTGGGTCCCCTGACTGAGGCTCTCCCGGGCGGGCAACCCTAATTCACAGGCTGTGGGGGACACCCGGATAGTCCCAGGCCTGGTTAAACGCTCTGGCTTGGTCAGGAAATGTTCCTGGCCAGGAATGTTCCCGGCAAAGCGACACGGCCCTCTGAATGGAGGGGATTTTATAAAATTGGTAAAAGCTGTTTTCAGAGTGCGAGCCGAGAACCCTTGAGTATCCTGGGGACTCGGGGGAGGCCACAGGCTTGTAAGAGGAGGTCCCCAGGAAAGGGCAGTGTCCCAGGTTCCCTGCCCCACCCAAGAGAGGGTGGAGCTGAGCAGAAGATAAGAAGCTGGAGAGGAGAGAAGGAGATACACAGAGGAGACAGCAGAAGGGAGGAAGCAGGATGGAGCCAGGAGAGACACAAGGAGCAGAGAGATGTGTGAGGAAGCCGCACTGGCCAGGACTGGCTGAGACAGACGTGGCGGAGAGGCCCAGGGGAAGGGGACAATGGCAGCTTTTATCTTGGTTTTGATTTTGCTCTTTTCCTCCCAGACTTGTCTGCCTATTTCTGACCCTTTTCTATGGGTCCCTGCCCAAAGGTACTTTAGACTGCGGCAGGCTTTCGGGCCCTGCTTCGGGCTAATCCCGTTTGGGTGGACTTTTGCCCACGAGGGGATGAGTATCTTTGGGTGCTTGATTCAGAGACTCTATTCTCTGTCTTTTCTTTATTACACACTCATTATATTAAAGTTTCTTTTCCACTTAAGGTCTTATATGTTTTGTCCTGATACGGCGGATGGCAGAACCTATTTAGAGCGGGCAGGTCTGGGGGTTCTGGGGTTCCCCTCTCCCTGCCCTGTAACAGGGTCAGACCATTTCCCAGGCAATATTAGGAAGTCATTTGCCTCTTTCACTCCTCAAGAAAATAGGTAACAACTGTCCATTTCGACAGTGAAGGTGGTATAACAAGACACTCCCGTACAGAACAGGTTGAGCCAACAGCGTTTGGGAAGAGGTCTCGGCACTTCGAGAAGAAAGAGCTGCCAGGACCGGCAGGGGCTGGGGCCAGGAGCTGGGGGGTGGATGTCTGGGGCTGGGTTACCACGGCCTGGGGTGTTTGGAACCAGAGGGCTGGGGCTGGGGGCGAGGCTGGGGGCAGGGCTGCAACGGTGGCGGTGTGAACACACACTCAGAAAATGACTGTGCAGGCTGATGGTCCGGCCTGTTTTGCGGAAGCCACTTTACTAGTCGTAAAATATTCGCTGTTCCTCAGATGAAATATCTGATCATCGCTTCCGAAAGAGGAGCTGTCACCTCGAATCTGAAGTCTACTCTGTTTGCCGGCTCTATTTTATATCCTTTAGAAAATGACACAAAATGGCAATAAAATCATCCTAAGTATTCTACAGGGGACGTAAATGCCCTTTGGTTGCGATGTGTGGATCTTTATACATAATTCCAGTTGATTTTTCCTGGAATTATGTTAAATATGTAAAAAGCCTTTTGTCATAAAGGTAAAATGCTGGATGTTTCCAGGTGGTGATTTAGCATTAGTGTCAAGATTGCTCAGAACGCGGCTTCCGACAGCGCTCGCGGCGAGGAAGCAAGGCTGGACCGGGAGAGGCCCCTGGGCCGGGGAACCCCCAGCTTCTGCCTTGCTTCATCACGTCACCATTAAGCAATTGTGGGAAAATGAGCCCATTACACGAAAAGGGAGACATGAATACACCTCTACCTATGGATTCCTAGAGGAACTTGATAGATTTGTGCTTAGTTCTTAGATGTGTATTAGCACAGTTGCACCAAAGTATCTGCAAAATATTTCTGTGTACAAACAGAAAGCAAATCCTTACCTTTAGGATTTGGGGCGCTTAGTTTGCTTTTTTCATGAGCGAAGGAAATCAATAGCAAGCAGCTTTGTCAAATGAAGTCGAGGTAAACTCACTGATAACGAACAGGAAACGCTCATTTATGCCCTCCCATTTGGAGGCAGGGATTAAACCATATTTGTAATTCAAAACCTCAAAAAGCTTCCAAGCTTATAGTAATTTACTATTAATAAATAGGGAAGCATAAAAATATATCTTCACATTTAGAACATCCCTTAAGATAATTCAAAATCGAGCTCAATAAGAGGGAAAAATAGACCCAAATCAAAGTGAACGTATTTCCATTAAAGGTAAGATATTCCACCTTTATCAAGTGTGCAACAAAGACTGTTCAGTCCCTCCATAATGTTCAGGGGGCCCTTTAGCTGCACTTGTTAGTAAATGTGCCAAGACTTGTTTTTAAACTGTTTCTTTGCACTCAGCAGACCTTCTAAAGCATTGCCTGGTTTAGAGACCGAGGAAAAAATGTTCCTGCAGTCTCTTACACATTTATGTTATTTCTAATAGATACATGAACACAATTAATAGAACAAACCTTTCAAGAACTTCTGTAAGTTCCAACTATTTGGAGAGTCAAAGGAACCCCAAGATGCTAACAATAATTTTATATGTAAGTATTTCCAAAAAAAAATTTATCTGATCACACCTTTACTTATATACACAAATTATGAGACCTATTAAGAATAGAAATTAATAATGATGATTATCTCAAGTTATAAGTACAAATGAAGGATGGAGAAATTTGATATTTTGTGAGATCGGACAAGGAGAATTATTTTGGAAAAGATCTATAGAATCTGTAAAACATTTTTAAAATGTTTTCTAAAATGTTTCTAAAACTCACATCTCAACATATAATAAGTAGAATCATGACATTTCTTTAAGATCTTCTAGGGAAACTGTACATAATTATGCTAAAATTAATTTAGTTCTTAAAAGTTAATAAATTTAACCTGACGATTGAAATGCCGTTTCTAAAGTAAATAACTACATTCTCTAGAAATGTGTCTGGAAGCACTGTACTTATTTTAAAATCACAGTGTGCCAATTACAAAATTGGGCTGTTTTTTCCTTATCACTAACATACATAAACAATAAATGAAGCCTAAGGTGAGAATCTAGCTTTTTCGAAAAAATCAAGCCATGTCATAGCAACTTGTCTTGGCTTAGTTATTAAGGGCAAATAAATTCTCTAATTTCGACACGGACATAGGCGAGGGATAATTGTGTAAAGTATTTTTTAAAGGGGAAATTCATAGAGAGAGAAATGATCAGCATCTGTACCTGTCGGAGACTTTTCAGGCTAGAATGACAGGAAAGGCCTCCTGCATGAGGTGGCTTCTGACACTATAGTCAATGAATTCTTCTGCGTTCTGTTTCTCCTTTTTTAATGTGGCTTTTAGTGGGGGGTCTCTATGTTTGGGAGCCCCTCTACCGTCTTCTAAAATCACCAATCATTCTCAGTGAAAGGAAAAGGCAAAAAGGATCAGGACCATTTTTTTTCTAAATCAATAGACATGACAGTTGTTAGGTTGGAAATTACAAGCCGAGAAGAGAGGCCCCGCTGCGCCTGCGTCTGCGCGCCCTTGGGTGTCTGGCTTCCTGGGGCTCCTCGCGTGGGGGCCGTGTCAAGACCAAGTGCTCCAGGTGAGAGTGGAGACGCGGGTTCTCCGCCGAAGTGAGGGCACGTGCTTGCGTTCTGTCCGTGCCCCAGGAGCCTTCAAGGCGGCGTCGCTCCTTCCCAGAGCGGCGACCCACAGCAGGAGGAGAACGCTGGTGGAAGAGTCGCCCAGAAACGGAAGCGCTCGCCAGGTGTCCCCCGCCACAGTGCACACACCCCAGTCCTAGCGCATCTTCTTGGTGACAGTCCATCGCGATCATTTTGTGCATCTCACACACACACACACACACACACACACACACACACAGCAATTTGGTTCTCGTAGACGATGAATACAAGAATCCCCACATTTCTCAGATTTCCGAAATCGTCTTTCCTGAAACAGGTTGAAATGGCAAAGCTCAGGCCCGAAACGCTCCCAGATGTGGGTGTTTGTCCCGCAACTCACCAACCCACGCTCAGGTGGGAACCCCTTTATTCACAGCCCCACTCTGACTGGGCCCGCACCTGCGGGGGTGGGGAGGGGGGGCTGCCTGAGCCGCGCGTCCCTCACCCCGCCCCACAGACGTCCGGGGTGCGCCGTCTAATAATACAGCTGCTCCCTTTCTCAGTTCGCCTTTCTGCCCCTGCTGCTTTCTATCAGGAGCACTTAGCAACCACTAATTGGTTAATCTGTTATTTAGGCAAGTATTAATATTCTCATTTGCAGACAGGAAGCAGGCGCCCCGCTGCGTCCCTGGCCCTGGGTAGGAGCCCTGCACCAGGGAGATTCAAAGTAGGTGAGCGTCCTCGGGGGGCCGGCTGCCTGCGGCCCGCGGCAGCCTCCCAGCCGGCGCGGTGCCCGCTCCCTCTCCGCCCTCGGACCACCAGCGACACCCAGGCCTCCAATGGCAGGGAGCTTCTCCGGTCCCACCCTCAATGCTCCAAGGGCTTTCTTAATTGCGACGGCCGCCCTGGGATCACGGAGCTTATTTGTGAGTTGATGAATCCGCGCTGTCTCGCCTGGGTTTCTGGAGTTGGTGGCACTGAAAACTTTGGAGTTAACTCTGCACTTATTGAAAAAAAAAAAAAATCAAAATGTGCTCCCCAAGACGAGCAGAGACTCAGCCTCAAAGTCTCAAACTCAGAGTTCAGGGGACCCAGAGCAAAGGTCCCCTTCTGGGGACCGTTTCAGGTTTTCAAGCAAAAAAGTACAGAGCTTGGAGCTGCGTCTCCTGGCCCCCAGGCCTGGCTGGTGCGTCTCGGCCAGGGCCACCGCTTTGCTGCAGAGGTGACTCCCCAACGCTGAGCCCCGCTGGGAGGTGCGTTATTTCAAACTCCAATCGCCAGTGGTGAGCAGAGAACAGGGAAGGTTCAGGCTTGACCTATATTTCATGCAGAGTAGGGAGCGGCTGAGAAATCCCTCTCGTCAGTGAAGTGCGGAGGACTCGGGGGAGAGGGGCCCGGGAGAAAGCCCCTCAAAACCACCTTTGAGAAGAGGTGTCAGGGTGCACACGCCGCCCGGTTCTGTTTCTCACTCCTCGTCGTCTGCAGTCCGTAGCGAGCAAGTCCTGGGTGCGGTGCCCGTGTCTCCCCGGCAGGGCATCCTTCGAACTAGCCGAGGTTCCTCTGGTCACGCGGGTACAAAGACTTTCGGGGCGCGGAGACCCATCACGGTATCACTTGAAACCCAGAAACTCGGTGGCGTCGGGCCACGGGCACTGCAGATGGGCCAAGGTGGTGCCGCGTCCACGCAGGCGGAGCTGCTCGGGAGCTGGACGTGACCATCGCGGCTGCTTCTCCAGCCCTGGGGGACCCTGGCCAAGGCGGCCGGCGCCCCCGCTTCCCCGTCACCGCTGGACCCGCTTTCTGGTGGAAGCCGAGGACCCCCAGCAGCCCGTGAGGCTGGGGGAGCTGTGAGCGGCGTGGGAGGAGGGGGGCCCACCCGCCCCCCTAGCCAGGGGCAAGGGCAGTGTGCACACCAGCCCTCGTGGCTCCCCGAGGGCCCCTCCCCCTGAAGCTGGTGCGAAAGGCGACGGATCACAGCGCAGGGGAGGGCTGCAGAGGCGCGGGAAAGGGCCAAGGGGGGCAAAACTGGCCCCACAGGTCCGTGGGGCAGAGACGCTGCCCGCGGAGAGCCTGGGTGCAGACCGAAGACCTGGGCGCAGCGCGTGGGCTGGGCCGGGGACCCAGCAGGCATCACGTCGCAGTGGCGAGACCGCAGCACCGCCAGCCCCTCCGAGGCTCGCGGCCGGGCCTGATGCTGCCCTTTGTCCTCAGACCCCTCGACTGAACTGAGGCGCGCGCCCACGCGGGGCATCTCCATGAGAACGCGCCCGGGGCTCTTCACGGACGCTGCTGGCTTCATCTGCCCCAAATCGCGGAGGCGGGCGGCGCCATAACCCAGTTTTACAGACGCAGGAGACAGGGAGGGGAAGTGAAGAGGCCGAGCTTCCGGAGCAGTGCAGGGTGGCTGGGGTGGGGGGCACCGCAGTGGCCCCCAGCCCCTGCGAGGCCCTGCTGTCCCACAGCCGCACCGAAGCCCCGGCCCGGCCTCTCCAGGGATTAGGGTGGGGTCCCCATACATGTATAAGCACCTATCTATGCAAGTTGGGGGGGGGGGGAAATGGGTGCTGGGAGGTTTTATCTACTAGGACATCTCTAAAGCAAAAATTTCGCAAGTCCGTGAAGGATGCTCGGTGGAAATGCCCATAGCGGCCTGGGGCCCCGCGCCCCAAATCACACCAGCCCCAGCCAGGCTGCCCACCAGCAGCCGGCCCCGCAGCAGGCGCCCTCGCGGTCTCTGCATGGCTTGGGATTCGCTCAAGGGTGGGCCGCGGTGGCTGGGAAGCTGGACAGGAAGGGCCCCGCCCCAGCTTGAGCCCCAAATTATTTATTCGGCAGCTCCTCCCGCGTTATTTGTCCCACGCAAATACCAGAAACATTCTTATCCTGCTAATTCCTACGAGCAGTGAGGGACTGGCTCGTGGCCACACCAGGGAAGCAGACAGGAGCGCCCCCCCCCCCCCCCCGCAGCTTCCTCTTCTCCACTGTCCTCCCCACCAGCGCCGGGAAGGGATGCGAGGCCGCAGAAGCCAGCAGTTCAGCCTCAGGCGGCGACACCGCCAAGTTTGGATCTGAGGGTGCGGTGTGATGCAGAGACTTTTCGAACTCACTCAACTCACCGAAAGACTGACTTTGTAAGGGAAAGAGGACGTCCAGATCTCTGCCAGCGGGTTCTCTGGCAAGTTTTTTAAGGAATTGGGGATGGGGCTTTTCCCTTCATGTTTTAAGTGTTTTCTCATGGAAAATCAAATAGAAATGCCACCCTCACGTTCATTTAGTGTGACATCCTGCGGGCAAAGGGCAGCACCCTTTCCTGAAGCGTTGCAGTTCCTGGGGCCTCAGAGCCCCCTTCTCCAGCCCCTGGGGATGCTCTCTGCTTCTCTACCCCTGGGGATGCTCTCTGCTTCTCCACCCCAGAGTATGCTCTCTGCTTCTCCACCCCAGAGGATGCTCTCTGCTTCTCCACCCCAGAGGATGCTCTCTGCTTCTCCACCCCAGAGGATGCTCTCTGCTTCTCCACCCCAGAGGATGCTCTCTGCTTCTCCAC
>PVIJ01011299.1:0-55391 GCA_004024925.1 Scalopus aquaticus | reverse complement strand
GGGGCCAGTCTGGGCAGCGGGGGCCTGAGTTTCTTTCCCCTGAGGTCACACGTCTCGCTGGAGCTCTTCACAGCGCCCTTGTTGCGACTGCGGGGAGCTGCGGGCTGAGCCTGACAGATGTGTGGACAGATGAGGAGGGAGCGGACTCGTGTCTGAAAAACCCCCCATCCTGCGCTCTGGCAGGGTGCAGGGGCATTTCTACCAAGGGGGTCAAAAGGGGACGTGAGGGAGGGTCTGCTGAGGGGCGGGGGGCAGGGAGGGGTCCGCATCAAAGGGGTGGGCGCCCGCTGGCTTTGTCCAGGGGGCCTCCCACTCCTGCTCCTCAGGGTGCAAGAAGACAAACCAAGGCAAGGAGGTCGCCTCCTGCCTTTGAGACCTGGCGGGGGGACGTCAGTCCAGAAGAGGCTCCCCCTGGAGTCTGCTCCCCAAACTCCAGGGGGACCCACCGAGGCCAGAACGCGCAGACCGAAGGGCGGGAGCCCGAGGCCCGCCCAGGGGACGCTCCGGTCAGGGAGGCGGACGCCGGGGGCCACACTTAAGGTGAACCCTGCCGCCTCTGCCCCCCAGGCCTAAACACCCCCCAAAGCCGCTCCGTTCTCCCGCGCAGCCCTCCCGCCCCGCCCCGGCGGGGCCCCCAGCCGTCAGCGCCTCCTGAGAGAGACAGTCTCCCCTCCTGGCCCCGGGGTCCCCGGGCCCGCGGCAGATGGGTCCTGAGGAGACGGGTCCGCGGGGCGCAAACTTCACCACCCCCCGCTGGTGCTGCAGAGCGAGAGGGGCCGCGAGTTCATGCGCGAGGGGGCGCGGGCGCAGGTGCGGGCGTGGGGGGGCTCCCCTGAACCCAGACGGCGGCCACGCCCACAGGCCCCCTGCTGCTGGGGCACTTTGGGGCTCCAAACCGAAAAGGGGCCAAGGCCCGCGTCGCCCCGAGTAGTGCGGCGGAAATTTCAGGGCGCCGTGGAAAGGGCGAAACGCGCCTGCCCCCGAGTTCCGGAGCCGGCTCGGGGTTTTCAGCAGCGGCCGGGAAACGAGCGCCTCCCTGCACGGGCCGGCCGGTGTGCGGGGCGCTCTGCCCGCCCCCAACAGCGCCCTGGCGTCTCCCCTTCCGCCGCATGGCGGGTCCTCGCCAGCGGGGGCGCCCCGCCTTTCGCCGCACCTGACCGTCCCGTCCTTTCCGCGCCCCAGAACCCTCGTTCCTGACCCTCCCGCTCTGTGCGCCCCGACAGGGTGACGCCCCATCTATGGATCTCCGGTAACTCAGCCAACGCCTGAGAACCGACAACCCCCAGGTTTTCACAGGATTGTGTCCAAACTGTTACCAGAAAGAAGGTGCCGGCGACATGTCCACACGCAGGGAGTTTTACTGTTTGAAAGCGTTTCCTTGTCAGTTTCCAAATACAAAGCGACTGCGCGTGGAAGCGACCGCGGGTGGAAGCGACTGCGCGTGGAAGCGACTGCGCGTGGAAGCATTCTAAAGTCACAGCTCCCTGCAGAACTGAGGCTAATTTAGTCTCAGCACTGAAAGTGTGTATTTCACCTCACATTTCATGTCTTCTTTCTCTCCAACTTCGTCAAGGGTTTGATGCAAACTCTGCACAGGAACCAAATACACCAGAACGTTTTATTATTTGTGGAGAACACTTAGCGACTTGACACTCTCAAAAATAAGGCAAACTAGCTCGAGAGTACCAAGGCACACCGTGTTCTGCCTGTCAGTAAATGCATAAACATTCTAAAGGAGAAAAATAATTCTATTTGAAAACCAGCACCTAAATCTACTCCTTCTCTCCGTAACTGTGTGATCTCCACACAGGAGAGGACGAAGCCCTGGAGAAGGCACCAGGAGAGAGAGACGAGGGAAGAGGGAGCCGCTCTTGCGTCTCAGCCTTGGACGTGAGGCCAGTTAGGAAAGCGCAGCCTTGGGGAAAGTGTCCCATGGGGGGGGTGAGGACCGCAGGACCACCCAGGGAGCACTGAGGAACGTGCCCAGGTGCTCCCAGGTGCAGTGTGAGGGAGTCCCTGACACACCTTCCACCCGTCCCGGGCCCCAAGCGTGAGCTGACTCGGAGATCACGCTCAGGACACAGCCAGGCAGTGCAGCCTCAGAGGACATTTCTGAGGCAGGTGTCATGTGCCACCTGCCACTCTCACGTGGCCTGCACATCCTCACAAGGTGACGTGCAGGGTTTCAAGTGGGATGAGTCTTGTTTGGGGGAAGTGGTTCTGATCCAAAACACGGGTGTGGTCTAAACTCGGTGCAGTCGTGTACATGGGATCAAAATCCCAAAGTTTCTAAAAGGATGCAAATCCATCCTCCACTGAAACGCTTTTCCTGGCAGAAAGACAGACTGAAGCAGCTGTCTGGTCCTGCAGCAGTGAGGCCGCTGGTGGCGCGGACCCCCGGCCCGCACAGTGCAAAACTCACATGGAACTTTTGACTCTACAGTCACCTTAAAAAGCAGGTGATTAACCGCTATCTTGTAGGATGCCTGCATTGTACACTGCATTCTTGTAGAAGTTAGGGAAAATGTCAGTTAAGGGATGAGGAAAACAGGCTTACAGGACTGTGTTATATGGATCAACCCCACAAACCCACATGGTCTATTTACAAGTTGAACCAGAGGTGGGAATCACATCAATCATTTTCTCATGTGGACAGAACTTCACATTTAACAGTAAGTGCAGGGTTTTTGCATCCTGTCATAGCTGCAGCCGCGGCCTCACTAGCTTTTCCTTTATGTTAGCCTCCCTGGTGGCGCAGCTTAAGCACTGCTCTGTGGAGCTGCTGGCAGCGGCAACGCAAGTTCAGAGTGCGGCAGGGGAGATTCCCAGATGGCACGGCAGACCGCTCCTGCCTCGCCCGCTGCTACCCTCAGCAGTGTGTTTCTGATCTGCCTGTTCTGCTCCCCACTCTATCTCTGGTGAACCCTCTCGCCACCCCACGCCTCTGGCCTGTACCCCAGCTTGTATGCATAAATAAATCTTTAAAAAATAATAAATAATAAAAATGGATAAAACACTTGAACAGAATACCTGAAACCATAATTTAACAGAAAAAACACAGACAAAAAAGTCATGACATACAGCTCAGAAACATCTTTCAGGATTCATATTACAAGCAAAGAAAATGAAGAAAAAGATAAATAGCTGAGACTACATCGAATTAAAAATCTTCTGTACAGCAAGAGAGACAATAACCAAAACACAGACACCCGACTGGTTGGGAGTGAATATTTGCACTGCACACAACTGATAAGGAACTGACCTCAAAGATGTACAACGGGTTCACTCGACTCAACAAAAAGAAAGCAAACAACCCAGTCAAATGATGGAAGGAGAACTAAAAAGACTTGTCTCAAAGGGAAATGCAGGTGGCCAACAGGTATATGAATAACAGTCAACATCACTTGTAATCAGGGAAATGCAAATCAAAACCACAATGAGATACCACGTCCAGTGAGAATGACTCCTATTAAAAAAAACTGACAACAATAAATGCTGGCGTGGATGTGGAGAAAAAGGAGCCTCTTATACTGCTGGTGGAAATGCAAACTGGTCCAACCACTATGGAAAGCTGCATGGAAGTTCCTCAAATTACTAAAAATCAAGCAACCCTATGACCCAGCAGTTCCACTCCTAAGAATCTACCCAAAGGACACAAAAATATGAATTCAAAAGGATACCTGCACCCCTATGTTTATTGCAACCCTATTTACAATAGTTTAGATATGGAGAAAACCTAAATGCCCAAAAACAAATAAGTGGAACAAAGATGTGGTCTATATATGCAATGGAATACGACTCAGCCATCAAAATAGATAAAATCATGACATTTGCAAAAACATGGATGAAGTTGGAAGAGATTATATCACTGAAAGAAGACAAAAAGAAAAAGAAAAATATCAGATGGTTTCAATTATTGGAGGAATATAGGGAAACTGAACAAAGAGCCAGAGGAAAAAAACGACAGAATTGGTAGGCAAATAGCAGATGTGAGAAATACAGCAAGGGAGCGGGAGGGAGAGGCACAAAACAGGGGAGGGAAAAGCACAAGGGACTCTGGTGATGGTTCACAGGTGAGGTGGTGAGGGGAGATTTATGGGGTTATACAGGAGGGGAGCAACCAAATATTGTGCTAAAATGAACAACAATGTAATAAAAATAATTTTTAAAAGCAAGAATCCTTTACCTTTTTTAAAAACAGAAATATTCATTTATTTTATAGAAGAACTGGGGTGTAGGCCAAAGGTGGGGGTTGTCAGCAGATTCACTGGAGACAGAGTGGGGAGCAGAACAGGCGGATGTGCTGAAATACAATGCTGAGGGGAGCAGCGGGGAGACAGGAGAGGACTGCTGCACCCTGTGGGAAGCTCCCTGGCCGGGGATTGAACTCAGGCTATCAAACACTTACTCCTTATTGGTGATAATGCTGAGATTTAACCCTAGGCCACCAGGTTTCTCCCAATAAACCTTTATCTTGAAAGGAGGGTAAGGACATCTGCTGACCTCTATCTATAGTAGACATCAAACAGGTCAACTTTTTCTCCTACTGGAATGACACTTTGGACTGAGCGATCCCAGCATCGCTGTGGTGCTTTGTCTAAGTCCCACGGCACTTAGGAGGTTTAGAGTATGGGACAGAACGTGTCGACAAAGTTAGAAGAACCCAGAGAGGTCACTTACACTGCCAAGGGCAATGCACCATGGAGACAGAGGGCTCCCTTGGGAATGAACAGCATCGTCCAGCAGTGTACGGGGACACGGGAAGCCACAGGGACAGGGACAGGGACAGCTCCATCGTCACTGCATGAGCGTGGAGACAAGGATGCACTAGATGACTTCATGCCACTGTGACTCAAACTGTGTTTGTTCTCTTGCTCTCCACTGTATGATGCGCTGTTCCTGTTCATAAGTTTTAATAGTTCTTAACATTTTATAGTAGATGTAACATTCAAATGGAAATAATGGTAATTTTCATCATCGTAGGGAGTAACATGGGTCAATCAAAACAAAAGGTTTTGAAAGAAGAGGAAAAACAATGGCAGAGACTAATATTTACTATTGGAGAAAGAAAAAGTAGGTCATAGCAATGAAAAACTTTTGGAAAAAGATGACACTAGGTATAAGGAAACCTCACTCATAAGAAACCTGTTCACATACTCTATCATCCCATATTCCTGTGCAGAAAATCCCACGTACACCCACATACATGCTGAGTAAGACCCTACACAAATACCTTCCATTTGTAAAAACTACAAACAGGATTCAGAGAATTCTTCCTTAACACGATTCAGTAGCCTTGGCATAACCACACTGCGGAACAAGGAATAACAAACATGCTCAACTACCCTTCGTCACAATGGGTGTGGAGAACTCTGCACACGAGAAAAAAGAAAATATAACAGCGGTCATAACTAGCTATAATTCATCCTTGGAAAACTAATGAAAATCACACGAAAGCTACTCCAAAAAGGAAACTTCAATGAGCAGACTATAAAAACAATGTATCTGGCCTTCCACGGAGACGCAGGGGCCACGTCTCAGCACCATGCAGCCGCTGCAGCACAAGCGTGATCCCCGCCAGGAAGCTTCCCGGGGGCGCAGCAGACCCCTCCGGTCCCCCCCGCTGCCCCCTCAGCGGTGGGTTCAGTGAATCTGCCTGTTCTGCTCCCCCCTCTGTCTCTGGGGAGTCCTTACACTGCCCCACACACACCCCAGTTCTTCTATGCATAAACACATAAATCTTTATAAAAATAACATCCAAGTGTTCACATTCACAGGAGCTCCTGCACGACACCTGTGAGCTGACGAAACACCAAGCAGTGCCTGAACAGGACCAAGGGGCTTAAAGCTGAGGGAGAAGAAAGGAAGGGTTTGCGAGACGGTCCGCGAGCCTGCGGGCTGGGAACGAGTGGAGAAAAGAGAGACTTAACCGCAGCCCCTTGCGGGGAGCACCGCGCCTGGGGCTAGCGCGACTCTGAAGCTCCTGGGTCGGCCACGGCATCATCAGCCAAGGGTGGCCAATGGCGAAGAGCACGGAGGGGCCCCCAGGCCCAGCAGGGAGGCAGGAGGGAGCAGGGAGAGGGGAGCGGGGATGGGAACTGGGGTGGTGGGGGGTACAGGCTTGCCACAGCCTTGAAGAGCTGAACCCCACACTCTTGCTCCTTCTGTTGGGGGGAAAAGGACGTCTGCAACAAACTCCACAGGAAGGTTTGTGGACCCCACCTCAGACCAAAGAGACCCAAGACACTAAGGGCTCCTAATCCCTTGATTCCATCATCATCCCAGAGAGGATTGCTGGGAGCTGAGGGGTGGAGTGAAGCAGCCAGGTTGGCTATATCACGAGGGATTTGGACCTTGGGGCTCTCTTGCGTCTCACAGGGCTGCAGCGTGCCACTGGGGGTTTCCAGCTCTTCGGATATGGTAGGACATATTTGGAGATTTATCTCTCTCTCTCTCTTTCTCTTTTGTCCCTGAGTTATTCATTTTTATTTCCCTTCCCTTTTTGCAAATAAACCTTTTATTAACCTTTTTGTGAGTGCCTGCAATTGTTCTTATTATAAGTCCTTTTAAGAGCACGGGTGAGAACCCACAGTCAGGCACCCCATTGAATATCGGGGTTGCCCTGTAACAGTTTGGCGCCCAACGTGGTTGACCACGTTACACTCGTGGTTGACCAGCCCAAGGTAATTTGCGCTGGTCACCCTAAGCGCATTGCATTTGCAGGACATGTGGCATAATCTTGGTTTTGAGTCTTGATAAGTTTGTTTGTTTTTTCTTTTTTCCTTGAGTATAGCTATCTCTTGTGGGTATTTTATTTATTTGTTTTTTTTTTTTACTCAAATATGGCCTCAACCATGAGTTTCAGCAATTTTCTCTCTAGCATAAGGCTGTTCAGTTTCTTTCCAACCTTAAGTTTAGATTCCCTCTTTCCTTTGAATATTACCTCTAGCTTCATAAGTATAAACAATTTGGTGAGATCTGGACTATGGCAGATGATTTTGCTGATGTACACATCCATGGGTGGTTTACAAGCCATCCTTGTGTTACAATTGGTGCTTCTGGGTCTCTTTTAGGTAATATGTTTGAGTGTCATCTGTTGTATTTTTGTGAGAGGTGGGCGCTCTGCTTTACCTAATGAGAATATACAAGAGCAAATCCAGGCTCTTAAATTTAGCTATTAAGAATTTGAAGGATGGAAACTGTTTTGAGTTAGCCTTTAACAGATGCAGGACCAGATAAACAAAAATCTTACTGCTTTTGATTCGGCCTTTAAGAGCATGCAGGACCAGATACAGTTTACAATAAATAAAATCTTACTGCTTCTGAGACAGCTTTTAAAAGTATGAGGGACCAGGGCCTCCCCGGTGGCGCAGCAGTTGAGCACTGCACTGTGGAGCTGTCGGCAGCAGCGACACGAGTTCAACGCCCCGCCAGGGAGATTCCCACATAGTGCGGCAGACCCCTCCTGCCTCGCCCGCTGCTCCCCTCAGCAGTGTGTTTCTGATCTGTCTGTTCTGCTCCCCACTCTGTTTCTGGTGAACCTTCTTGCCAACCCTATGCCTCTGGCCTGTACCCCGGCTTAAATAAATAAATCTTTAAAAAAAATAAATAAAAGTATGAGGGACCAGTTACAAGATGCCCTCCATAAATTGGATATGTCGGAGGCTTGACTGATGCCACAGAGAAGAGATAAACCTTCCCCTCCCTCTGAGGACAACAGCATGGGGGCAGCATTAGAAGAGGAGGATTATAATCTGTTTAATACTTTAAACCCATCTGTTTAGAATCCTCCGCATGACAATGCCACTCCTGTGGAGACCCCTGAGGCTCCACAGCCCCCACTGCCCTATGGGAAGTAACTGAAATGGTGTCTCCTTCCCATACTAGGCAGGGTACCCTCTTTGGGGAAAAGAGTCACCCTAAAGCAGGACAGTTCCCGCTGCGGCAAATGCCAATGGGTGGTTTGAATGAACACGGGCAGCCTGCTGGGTGTTTTTGGTCACGTCAGCCCTTTAGTACTGCAGACCTGCTAAACTGGAGGAGCTCTGTACCATCCTACCGGCAAGACCCTAAGAGGACGGCAAACTTGTCTGCCTCCATCTTCCTCTCCCATCGCCCTAACTGGGCAGATATACAGTCCATGTTGCAAACTTTATTGACTTTAGACGAGCAGAGGATGGTTTTTAGGAAAGCCAGGGAGGAGGCTGATTGTCTCCACCAACAGGATGTAGAGTCCCCAGAACCAGAGGTGGCTGTCCCAGTAGTAGATCCCAACTGGGACCCAAATAATGGGGAATGGAAATGCTAGAACATTATAAGAAGTGTTTACTGGTAGGTCTACAACAGGAATCCCCAAACAGAAAAATTTCAATAAAATATTGCAGCTGGAACAGCGTGCTAATGAGGACCCATCAGAGTTCCTCGAAAGAATCATCCAAACATATAGCACCCATACGAATATAAATCCGGATGCCCCAGAAAATGCCTGTCTGATCGCTGTGGCGTTCATTACGCATAGTGCGGCAGTATAAGGCGGAAATTAGCAAAGGTGGACGGCGTCAGAGATGAGTCCGTCCCAATTGGCAGACTTGGCATTCAGGATTTATAAGAACAGAGAGGAGAGGAGGCCTAAGTGTGCAACTACTTTCGTGCAGAGGGAGCACAGGACACCACTTCAGGGAAACAGTAACGGAATGGGGAGAGGACCCAGGAGGAGTGAACCCTTAGGGAGAAACCAGCTGCTTTCTGCAGGGAAGAGGGACATCGGAGATACAGCTGTCCCAGACTGCAGGTAAACAGGAGACGGGATGATGACAGAAGGCAGGAAAGGAGGCCGATGGCATCACAGCAGAGGACACACAGGGGTTACAGGCGGGAATATAGGCGGAGCCACTGCCCTGGACAGGAGGGGGTGCTGCTCAGGCCGGTCCGGGAGGGGCTTTGCCCCCCTGCTGGCTAGACCTGGGGGGTGGGGACGACTGTCAGCCCCAGAATATGTCACCAGATGTTCCCCAAGCGCTCAGGCAAGTCCCCCGGGACACACACACACACACACACACACACACACACACACACACAGGGCGGCAGAGCAGAGCCCGGAGACCCCCGCGGGCACCCCATTCTGCCCGAGGGCTCCGGGCCGGGCAGGAGCCGCCTCGGCTGGGGCGGCGGGACGCGGAGGGGTCACGCTCAGGGACGAACCGGGTCTCTGTCCCTCCAGGCCCGGTAGTGACCCCTGAGAGCCCCGTCTCCCCCAGGCGGCCCCCCGCGCCGCTGTCAGCCCCCAGGGAGACGCCTCAGCTCCCGCCCGCGGCTCCGCCTGTTGCGCCGAGGCCCGGGCGGAGCAGGACGCGCCCGCAGGTTCCGCCCGCACCGAGTCCTCCCGGGTCGGAGGGGCCGCGGGACGGCGCGGGGCGCTCGGGGGAGGCGCGGGTGGGGGCACCCCACGCCCCAGCCCCACAGCCCGCCGGGAGATTCAGACTCCGAGGGAAGCAGGTCCCGCCACAAAGGGCAGTGCGCGGGCAGACCCTGCTGGGGTGCTCAGCCGTGACCCAGGCGCGCCCCCGCCAGGCCCCTCCCCAGGACAGGGCGGGACGGGGCGCAGGGCCTCACCCCCTCCCCTCTGTCGTTGTCCCCGCGGTTCCGGATCCTCCGCCCTCGCCACTAGCGGGGGCGCTGATTCTCTGCCCTTCTGCCCTCGGGGGTCCTTTCCATCCCCCCCCACCCCTCTGCCCTCTGATTGTGATGTCGCATTTATAGACTGTGACTTGTTTAAGCATTCCCTGGGGTTTTCATTCAGATGGTTTCCAATTATTTATTGCTAAAAAGTGAACATTTTTACACATAAAGACTTTATATGGGGGCCTCCCTGGTGGCGCAGCGGTTAAGCGCTGAGCTGTGGCGCTGCCAGCAGCAGAGACGCCAGTTCCGGGGACATTCCCACATGGCGGGGCAGACCTCTCCTGCCTGGCCTGCTGCTCCCCTCAGCAGCGTATTTCTGATCTGCCTGTTCTGCTCCCCACTCTGTCTCTGGTGAGCCCTCTCGCCGCCCCATGCCTCTGGCCTGTACCCCAGCTTGTATGCATAAATAAATAAATCTTTAAAAAAAAAAGACTTTATATGTATTTCAAAGCATTTCCTTAGGTCATTCCCCCAAAATAGAATGACTACAGCAAGCACCGTAAATATTCTAAATCCATTCACATTTCACTGCAGAAGCACCGTACGAATTTGTTCTTTCCTCAGGAATGATGAGAGTATATATTTCACCTCACCTTTGCCAACATTCCACCCTGTCTATCAAGGGTTTTAATACAAAAATTTCAGTAGAAACAAGACCACAAAAAGTTTTATTATGTGTAACAATTTAGACCCTCAAAAATAAGCGGCGTTAGCTCAGTAGTATGAATAAATGAAAAACACCCCTGGGCCTCCCTGGTAGCCCAATGGGTTAAGTCTCAGTTCTAAGAAGCTATCCAGAGCCACTGCAGCACGAGTTCGATCCCTGGCCAGGGAGATTCCCACAGGGCACAGCAGACCTCTCCTGTCTCCCCGCTGCTCCCCTCAGCAGTGTGTTTCAGTCAGCCTGCCTGTTGTGCTCCCCAGTCCGCCTCTGGGGATTTCTCTCACCGCCCCTCCACCCACACACACCACTGGCCTACACCCCAGCTCTTGTATCCATAAATAAGTAAATCTTTTTAAAAACACTATGATGGCGAGGTTGTGGTAAATAAGGAGCTCTCATTACTGGTGGAAATGCAAGTTGGTATAGTCCTTGTGGAAAATAGTACAGAGATTTCTTAAGGAAAATAAAAATGGGACATTTCAGTTGATGACCTGTCAATACCTCTATTTTCTTTGTCCAAATAGTATGAAAATCCAAATATGAAAAGATTTATCTAGACCAATGTACAGAGCAGCACTGTTCACATTTGCCAAGTCACGGCACCAACCTAAATCCCGTCAACAGGTGATATTGCAGAATATGTATTCACTGGAGTATTATATAGCTGTGGGGAAAGATCAAAGGGTGGCATTTAGGACAAAATGGATGGACTAGGAGGTGATTATATTGAGTGAAGTAAGTCAAAAAGTAAAGACAGAGGGGCCTCCCTGGCGGTGCAAGGAGTTAAGTCTCAGCAGTGTGGAGCTAGGGGCAGCCACTACAGCAGGAGTTTGACCCCTGTCCAGGAGCTTCTCATAGGGCGCAGCAGACCTCCCATGGCTAGTCCCTGCTCCCCTCAGCAGAGTATTTCAGTGTTTCTGCCTGTTCTGCTCCCTACTCTGTCTCTGGTGAACCGTCTCACTGCCCCACTGGACCTCTGGACTGTACCCTAGCTCGTGTGCATAAATAAATAAATCTTTAAAAATAAATAAATAAATAAAATAAACAATGGAAATTCAAATAAAAAGGGAAGCAACTGGATATATCCAGTCATAATGATGGAGTGTAATTGTTAAACAATGGGAATGAAATGAATATGAACACAAACTTTACCACTTCACACCAAATATCACCCAAAATTATACATAAGGAAATTAAAAATGGGAAACTATAATTAATAATCAGAGCAGAAAACATAGATTATCTACATGACCTTGACTCTGCTGAGGAATTTTGCATACAGCATGAAAACCACTTACACAAGAAAAAGAATAGTGTGAACTTCAAAACATGAAAAAAAATTTTGTGAATTGAAAAACTAATCAATCAATTTAGTAAAGTAGCGAGATACAAAATCAACACACAAAAATCAGTTGCTTTCATATATGCAAGCACTCAATCCAAAGAAGAGTAAATCAAGAAAACCACCCCTTTTACAATTGAAACAAACAAACAAAAAAATCAAACCTGGGAAGAAACCTAACAAAAGAATGGAAGAAAACTATAAAACATTATTAAAAGAAATGAAGAAGACACAAAGATATGGAAAGACATCCCCTACTCATGGATTGGAAGAATTAACATTATCAAAATGGGGATACTACTGAAAGCAATTTATAGATTCAATGCTATTCCAATAAAATTCTCAATGACTTTCTTCAAAGAGAAAGAACGAACACTGATGAAGTTCATATGTAATCACAAAACACCTTGAATAGCCAAAGCTCTCCTGACCAGAAAGGAGAATGGAGGTATCACCCTCCCAGACTTCAAGCTATACTACAAAGCCATAATAATTAAAACTGCATGGTACTGGAACAAAAATAGACATACAGATCAATGGAATCGAATAGAGAACCCAGAAATCAATCCACATATACATGGACAATTAATCTTTGATAAAGGTGCAAAGAATATGCAATGGAACAAGGGCAGCTTGTTCAACAAATGGTGCTGGGAAAACTGGATGACTACATGCAGAAAAATGAAACTAGACTACTACCTCACACCGTGCACGAAAACCAATTCAAAATGGATAAGAGACTTGGACATAAGACCTGAAACCATAAAATATATAGAAGAAAACATAGGCAAAACAATACCCAACATACATCTTAGTAACATTATTCAAGACACATACCCCAAGCAAAAAATAGTGAAGGAAAAGATAAACAGCTGGGATGATATCAACCTAAAAAGCTTCTGTACAGCAAAAGAGACATTAACCAAAACAAAGAAACAGCCTACCGATTGGGAAAAAAAAATTTGCACTCCATACAACAGACAAAGGTCTGATCACAAAAATCTACAAAGAACTCACACAACTCAACAAAAATAAAGCAAAAAATCCAGTCGAAAAATGGGCAGAACTTAAAAGACACTTCTCCAAAGAAGAAGAGCCAATGGCCAAGAGGCACGTGAAAAAATGTTCAACACCCCTCATAATCAGGGAAATGCAAATAAAAACCACAAGGAGATACCACCTTACACCAGCAAGAATGACACATTAAAAAAGTAGGGAACAACAAATGTTGGCGAGGATGTGGCGAAAAAGGAACTCTCCTACACTACTGGTGGGAATGCGAACTGGTCCAACCACTATAGGAGCTGTATGGCAGTTCCTCAAATTGCTAAAAATGGAGCTTCCATATGACCCAGTAATACCACTTCTGGGAATCTACCCAAAGGACACAAAAACATTAATCCAAAAAGATACATGTACCTGTATGTTTATTGCAGCATTGTTTACAATAGCTAAGGTATGGAAACAACCCAGATGCCCAAAAATGGATGACTGGGTCAAGAAGATGTGGTACGTATACACAATGGAATACTATTCAGCATTCAAAAAAGATAAACACATGCAATTTGCAGCAACATGGATGGAACTAGAAGGGATCATGCTCAGTGAAAGAAGCCAGAAAGACAGAAAAATATCAAATGGTTTCACTTATGGCAGGAATATAGGGGAATCAAATAAGAAAGAGACATTCAGCAAGGGAGAGGGAGGGTAAGGGCTCAAAATGGGGGAGAAAAGAGCACAAGAGACTATGGTGATGGTTTATGGGTGAATCGGTGGTGGGTAACCTACGGGGAATACTCAACAATGTAAAAGATATGAATAATAAATAAGTCAATAAATAAATAAAACAAAATGAAAAAAATTCTGTAAATTGTTTTTGTGAAAGGATGTGTTCAGAACACAAGACAAGCCAAAAATGGGAATAAATTTGCAAAACACAGATCTGAACAGAGATCTCACCAAAAATAAATATACAGATAATAAATGGGCATACACAAATATATTCATTACCATGTATAACGAGGGGGTTGCTAATTAAAACAAGGAAACACCACTACACACCCTTCAGACCTGTGAAACTCCCAACATGACTATAGCAGCTGACACGTTGCTGGCTGGTGAGGAACAGAAGGGGGGATGCATGGGCAGGTGCTTTTGAGGACAGTTGGGCAGTCTTTTCCAGAGACAAATATCTCACCTTAAGATTCAACAATCAGGGGCCTCCCCGGTGGCGCAGCGGTTAAGCGCTGCGCTGTGGAGCTGTCGGCAGCGGCGACGCAAGTTCAATGCCCGGCCGGGGAGAATCCCACATGGTGTGGCAGACCTCTCCTGCCTCGCCCGCTGCTCCCCTCAGCAGTGTGTTTCTGATCTGCCTGTTCTGCTACCCACTCTGTCTCTGGTGAACCCTCTCGCCACCCCACGCCTCTGGCCCGTACCCCAGCTTGTATGTATAAAAAAAATTTAAAAAAATGTTTAAAAAAAGATTCAACAATCACACCTCTAGGATTTAGAGAGCTACTTTGAAAAACTATGTTCAAATAAAACTAGCATGTTATTATGTGCACAACCTCTATTCTTAATGGCTAAAATCTTTTTAAAAATCAAGATGTCCTTTAACAGAACAGTGCATAAGCCAACTGTCATTCACCGAGGGGGAAGGAGCAGAACAGGACCCCACAGAAGCCTCTTTGGCAGAAGATCTCTTGACAACCATAATATGACAGCAGAGTGTATCGCAGTGTATCTCAATAATCTCAGGATTATTTTGGTCTATTTTTAAAACAGTAGATTGGGACACTCTCTCAAAAACAAGAAGTTGCTCCTCTGTGAGTGTTGGACACTCATAAGGGAAATCACCAGTCCTAAGGTTGTCTGCTCTCTAGCAGGAATAGATGAATGACAAATTCAAACCAACCGACCAATCAGCCTCATCCATGGAGAAGCTCTGGGCATTCATCGAAAGAACAGTGACTCCCTTGTTTATTTTTCTTTGCTGATCACCTTCCCTAACTTTCCCCCTCTCCTGATATTTTTTTGTTTGTTTTATCTGAGGATGTTCGTAAGGGTGATTCCTTGGTCCTTTCATGGAGTGACTTGGTTCCTCCTGCTATCCCTCATGTATAGAAGAAATATAAATGTCCTTAAACTTTGGCTTGTTCTCCTATAATCTGTTTTTTATGAAAGAGGATATCATCCAAGAACTTAGAAGAGTACAGGCAAAAGTATTTTGGTCCTCAATACATAAATGAATAATACTCAGCAACAGGAATGAACCATCAACCACCATGTGAGGGAGGATGGGGAATTTCTCTCTACCCCTCCTGCTGAAGAGTCATCCAACAATTTGGAAAAACAAAAAAATTTAAAGACACAACCACACGCTCATTCATGCCCACTCCATACCAGGCCCCAAATTCATGTTCACAAAACAATCCAAATCACAAACAGAAACAGAACATAGCTATCACCATAACCCTAAATCATAGCTATCATCTTAGTTATCATAAAACCTAACCATAACTTAGCACAGTAATCCACACTCTTACTCAAATTATAACTGAATTTCTAAACACCTTACAAAAAAACATGACCCTAATTGTGTAAACCAGTGACACCAACTACAATCAGTTTAATTAAAAAAAAATACATCACAATGTGGAGAAAAAGAATAACAACAAGAAAAACCGCACAACAAATCAAACCAAAAATAAGTTGACAACTTTAAATCAGAGACACTGTGCAGGGAGGGGCTTGTGGAGGGACAAAAACAAAGGCAGAAAGAGCACAGGGGCCATGGCGATGGTGCACGGGTGACCTGGTGATGGAATTCTAGGGGCACTACCCCTGGGAGAAGAAAGCAAACATTGTATAAAAATGAACAATGATGTAAAAAATACTTAAATACAAATATTAAAAAAAATCAGAGTCTGAGCTGCTCAGTCTTCCGATTATTTGCTAAATGGACTTTTAACATTTTCCATCCTGCCAGACCCACTTTAAGATTATCTCCTAGTGACCAAAAAAAAGCAACTGTTGCACAACCCAGTATAGCTCTGCCTGCCCACAACATGCACAAGGCCAAACACAGACACTGCTCTCCCCAATGTCCAAAATACACACACACACACACTTCTTCCCCACTGTTACGCAACCATCCTAAACCAAGCAGGTTCATCATCATGTCTAGGAGACTCATTGTTTTATTACTTGTCATCGTGATGTCCTTCACTGTATTCCGCCATAATCTACTGCTTGCCACTTTACTCCACCACACTTTCCTCTGCAGCTGCTGCTTTCTATGCTCAGTCTTTGCTCAAGCACGCCCACTCACGCACACCCACACCCTTCTTAAGGTGCCCAAATCAGGCATGTGTGTAGGCCTGCAGAGGTCTATCATCGAGGGGAGGGCGGAAAAACCTGATGAGTCTCTCGTCTACCCTAGACCCACCCATTTTGTCATTCCTAAATAAAGTCTCCTAATATATTTACATGTTGGATTCAATATATATCACAATCATGACCATGTGTTTTGTTTTATAGGCCATGAAAAGGGCATGTTCAAAAAATAGGGTCAAAATGTATAAATACTGATTCAGAATTTCCTGGGTTTTGCTTAATATAGAAATTTATGACTCACAGATCCTGCAAAATGTACAATCACACCATGTGGAGCTACATGGATGGATCAGAGTACACGAAGCAGAGAGTTGCAGGAAATGGGGTATGTGAATATGTTAGGATGCCTAACAAGTGCTTCAAAGTTAGTGAACTGAGATTACGTCATCCCAGGTGAACTTAAAACGGTGGGACTATTGCCAGCTCTGTGGAGATTTTCTCCAAGCTAGATCAAGGGGAGCACCTGTTAGTGGAGACTACTACTGACGATACCTGCAAGTGAAGTCATGTAAAGAATTTATATGATGCCTTCCTGGTTGCACAAGGGGTCAAGTCTCAGTGCTATCGCGCTATGGGTGCTTCTACCTGAGATCGATCCCCAGTCAGGGAGCTGACCCACATAGTTTCCTGTCTCCCCACTGCTCCCCTCAGCAGTGTATTTCAGTCCATCTGCTTGTTCTGCTCCCTGCTCTGTTCCTCTGTTCTGCTCCTCACTCTGGTGAACCCTCTCACTGCCCCACACCTCTAGCCTGCACCCCAGCTTGTATACAAAAATAAAAATAAATCTTTAGACAATATATTCTGATTTAATGTAATACCTAAGAAACTGCTGACCTGTTACTGTACTACAATTTTTAATTGGGTATTTATTTTGTGATTACAAATATTTTACTTTCTCATATTTTTACTTTTTCAAAATTTTGTTCTGCTATGAAAATATGTTGGTTTCAAAGTATCTATTAGTACAAACCACTCATCACTTTACATTTGTAGGTGTTTCCCCAGTATGCATTCTCTGACGATTAGAGTGATTTGACTTCTGGTTAAAGACTCTGCCATATTCTTCATGGTTTTTTTTAAGACTATTTATTTAAGATTTATTTATTTATTTATGTTTATACATACAAGCTGGGGTACAGGCCAGAGGTGTGGGGTGGCGAGAGGGTTCACCAGAGACGGAGCGGGTAGCAGAACAGGCGGATCAGAAATACACTGCTGAGGGGAGCAGTGGGCAAGGCAGGAGAGGTCTGTTGCGCCATGTGGGATTCTCCCCGGCCAGGCGTGGAACTCACGTCGCCGCTGCCGACAGCTCCACAGCGCAGCGCTTAACCGCTGCACCACTGGGGAGGCCCAAGATTATTTATTTATACATACAAGCTGGGGTACAGGCCAGAGGCATGGGGCGGTGAGAGGGTTCACCAGAGACAGAGTGGGGAGCAGAATGGGCAGACCAGAAATACACTGCTGAGGGGAGCAGTGGGTGAGGCCGGAGAGGTCCGCCACACCATGTGGGATTCTCCCCGGCTGGGCATCGAACTCGCATCGCATGCTGCAGACAGCTCCACAGTGCAGCACTCAACCACTGCGCCACCAGGGAGGCCCCACATTCTTCATGGTTTTAACGTTTTACTCCAACATGAATTCTGTGATGACGTCTCAGATCCGATTGGTCGCTAAAGGCTTTCCCACATTCTTCACATTTGTAAGGTTTCTCCCCAGTACAAATTCTATGATGTCGAGTAAGATGTAGCAGCCATAAAAATGATTTCCCACATTCCTCACATTTGTATGGTTTCTCCCCAGTATGAATTCTCTGATGTCGAGTAAGATGTGACTGATGCTTAAAGGCTTTTCCACACTCTTTACATTTGTAAGGTTTCTCCCCAGTATGAATTCTATGATGTACAGTAAGATTTGACTGCTTGTTAAAGGCTTTCCCACATTCCTCACATTTGTAAGGTTTCTCCCCAGTATGAATTCTACCATGTTGACTAAGATCCGAATGTTGGCTAAAGGCTTTCCCACATTCTTCACATTTGTAAGGTTTCTCCCCAGTATGAATTCTATGATGTCGAGTAAGATGTGGCAGCCACATAAAGGCTTTCCCACATTCCTCACATTTGTAAGGTTTCTCCCCAGTATGAATTCTATGATGTTGACTAAGATCCGAATGTTGGCTAAAGGCTTTCCCACATTCGTCACATTTGTAAGGTTTCTCCCCAGTATGAATTCTATGATGTACAGTAAGATTTGACTGCTTGTTAAAGGCTTTCCCACATTCCTCACATTTGTAAGGTTTCTCCCCAGTATGAATTCTATGATGTCGAGTAAGATGTGGCAGCCACATAAAGGCTTTCCCACATTCCTCACATTTGTAAGGTTTCTCCCCAGTATGAATTCTATGATGTCGAGTAAGATGTGACTGCTGGCTAAAGGCTTTTCCACACTCTTCACATTTGTAAGGTTTCTCCCCAGCATGAATTCTCTGGTGTTGACTAAGATCTGATTGCTGGCTGAAGGCTTTCCCACATTCTTCACATTTGTAAGATTTCTCCCCACTATGAACCTCCAGATGTTGAGAAAGGTTACACAAGTATAGAATGGCTTTACCACGCTCTTGACATTCGTGCATTCTCTCTCTCAGATGTATTGTCCGATGTTGAGTACGTCTTGAGCACCATTTATAATCTTTGCCAAATTCTTTACAATTGGAGGGTTTCTCATAAATCACGTAATCTTGGATAAGTTTTGAGGATGTCTCAGTATGACACCATTTAGAATTTTTATCTTCCTTTTTAAATCTCTGATTTTGAGAACCGTTTGATTGAAAGTTTAAACCTACCCTATATTCAACACGTTTTGGATGATTATTTGCATTATGGATGAGGGGACTTCCGATGTGGTCCAATTCTCCTCTCAAAGAATATGTATTTTTAAAAATTGCACATGGGTCTTTGCGTACAGAAAGATCCTTCTCTTTACACGTAAGTGACATAAAATGGGGTCTGAGCCAAGATGTTTTACACACTTGAGCTCTTTTTGCAGTAAGAATTTTATTATGGGTAACTGTCTCCACTTGGCTATCTTCATTAAGACAACTGTTCTGCCCTTCACATGCTCCTTGACACGGCTCTCTTCTCAATGACTGCAAGTTCTCATGGAAGTAGCTTCTGTCTCCTCCCAGTTGCAGATTTGGAAAGGACGCTTCTGGGACCGACTCTGGCATGAAGACTTGGCTGCCATGAGAAGAGCTGGCTGGAAGACATCAAATAACTCATTACCTCACTCACAGCGCCCGTGGCAA
Organism: Scalopus aquaticus; assembly: GCA_004024925.1. NCBI lineage: Eukaryota > Metazoa > Chordata > Mammalia > Eulipotyphla > Talpidae > Scalopus > Scalopus aquaticus. Next base: position 36,005 of record PVIJ01011299.1, on the reverse strand, counting down.
AATGCTTTGATGTTCCATAGACAAAATCTATACCAAATAAAGGACATTGGGATGACATAGAATAGGTGACACCAGGACTTTAATCCTCATGAAAAAACTAAATGATTCTAGAGAGCAACACAAATGCTTAGGAAAAGGTAGTGCCCTTAGGAAAAGGTAAATGCATAGCAATTACAGAAAAATTTTGATATACTCCAGTAGTAAAAATGATTCTGCTATAGACTTTGGAAAAATGGAATTTAAATAAAACCATAGAACTATGTTGTGGGATGCACAATGTAATGAGCCCAATTTGTGATGCCAACAATGTTGGCATGGAGGTTGAAATAGGTAGTTGAGTTTTTGTATGCAATTGAATTTACATTGCTTTCAGTTTAGAAAAAGCTGAACTATTAAAAAGGGCAAAAGGGTGAACTATGACCATTTACAACAACAAGGGTGGAACTTGGGGGCAGAATTAGACTAAGTGAAGTAAGCCAGAAGGAGAAAGACATTTACTGGATGACTTACCTCCTGTTTGGATTTTGAAGAAGCAAACGAAGGAAGTGACAAAATTAAACCAAAATAAACTCTAGAAATATGACTGTAGAATTGACGGTATGAAGGGGTGAGGGAGAGAGGGTGTTGGACAGAGATGGGAGGGGAGATTTAAATATCTGCACAAAAAGACTATGAGTACATAATTGGTGGGCGAAGTGGTAAGAGAAATCTGAGGAGCTGTTAATCTACTTCCCTAAATCACATGCAGTGCCATAAACCAATGTTACCTATTTTTAAAAATAAAGAATAACCAGAAAACATTGACATGAAACAAACATTCCAAAGCATGTGGGATTGAGAAAACAATAAAAAGACATAAATTCAAAGCCCAAACACATACACTAACAGGGATCTCAGCTGAGTAACAGAACTTCATAACTCAAGAAATTGGAAAAGGAACAATCTAAGCTCCAACTTAGCAGAAAGAAGGATGTTTAAAAATATGGGGTTGCCTGGACACCTAGGGGTTCAGTATCAGCGCATCCATGCTATCACCATGCTGAGTTTGATCCCCGGCCAGGGAGCTGACCCACATGGCCCAGCAGACCTCTCCTGTATCACCCACTGCTCCCCTCAGCAGTGCACTTCAGCAGAACCGCCTGTTCATCACCCCGCTCTGTCTGCACAATCCTCTCACCACCCCACACCTCTGGCCTACACCCCAGTTCCTGTATGCATAAATAATTAAATCTTTACAAATATATAAATAAATAATTTTATTCTTTTATTCCCTAAGTCAGTTCTCTTGTTGGTTGATAGTTTATGATGATAATAGAACATGCCACCACAAATGTCTGCCTTGACTTGGAGTGTTGGCATTAATAAGTCAATCACTGTCCAAACATCTAAAAAGAGATTAATGACCTTTTCTATAAACATCTAAATGGTTCCTGTGAATGCTACTATAAAGGCACAAAAGTCTCTTCACTACAACATTATTTATTTAAAGATTTATTTATTTATGCATACAAAGCTGGGGTGTAGGCCTGAAGTGTGAGGGAGGGTGAAAGGATTCACCAGAGAGTGGGGAGCAGAACAGGCAGATCTATTAAAATCCACTGCTGAGGGGAGCAGCGGGGAGACAGGAGAGGTCTGCTGCGCCCTGTGGGAAGCTCCCTGGCCGGGGATCAAACTTGTGCTGCAGAGGCTGCGGACAGCTGCATAGTGCTGAAACTCAACCCACTTCACCACCAGGGAGGCCCTACTACAACACAATTTAAGTGGAACAATGGTATTGGCTTTCTGATTCATGCTGTCTACCCCTAACAAATTATTGAACATATTAAACTAACAGATTTTCAAATGCCGAAGCAGGCTGACAAGAAAAGAGGTACAACTTACTTCATATTGTTTCCTTCAGTTCACAAATATTTGGCAAACATATTCATTTAATGTAGATGTCAAATTCAGCCAGGAGCACTGAAGCTAACATTCAGCTTCTATATGTTTTTTCTTACAATGACTCTGTGCAAACTTTGAAGGTATTTATGAACACTCAGTTTTGTAGATGTCACTGTTTTCCTGGACAACCTACTGCTTTGATGTGATGCAGGGTCAGTTTTCAGTCACTTTAAGAATGGATATTGTTGCAGACAAGGATTCTGCTTCTATATTCCTTTAGTTTTTATCTCTCTGTGGGCACAGGCGATATTCCTCTGTGGGTGTTTTCAAACCATGTATTTTGAAAACATGGCAAAAAGAGACCTTTCATCAGTTCTTTTTCAATGCTTTTAAATTTTAGTAATATTTACTTACTTAGAAGAACTGAGGTGTAGGCCAGAGGTTGGGGGTGAGAGGTTTCATCAGAGACAGAGTGAGGAGCAGAATGGGAGATTTTACCGAAATGCGCTGCTGAGGGGAGCAGCGGGCGAGACACAAGAGGCTGCTGAGCCAGTTTATCGCTCTGGCTGGGGATCGAACTAAGGTTGTCACAGTGATAGCACCAAGACTTTACCCCTATGCCACCAGAGGCCCCCTGCTAATACTAATCAAACACTGTATCACAAGTGTCTCGGAACCATAACCCATACAGCAAACTACGCCTCATCACTTCATTCAGCAATGCAGACTGTGTCCATCATCATTAAAAGCTTTTTCACATCCTTCCAGATCAATACTCCTGGTATTCTAGTTACAGGGCAGCCCCAATATAAATGGGGTGCCTGTCTGGGTTCTCACCCGTGCACTTAAAAGGGACTTATAAGCCTCAACTGCAGACACACACAATAAAATTAATAAAAGGGTTTATTTACAAAAAGGGAAGAGAAAAAATAAAGAATGGCATTCTGGGATTCGTAGTCCTAGGTGTCTTGGATCTCTCCGGCTTGAGGTGGGGGTGAGGTCCTGGGACACTCCCCTTTCCTGAGGACCCCCTCTTACATTCTCACTGTCCTCACCGTGTACTGGGTACCCACTGCGTACTCAAAGGAGTAGTCACTATACTTCTTGGTACCTGTCTTTGAACTTGATTCACAGCACCTCAAATTTCTATCTAGTATGCTAGTTTCTACGATATAATACTAAAGGTGGAATCCCATGGGTTCATTTATTATTTTGCTTTCTTTCCAACGGTTGCAAAAAATAAGGTGCGACTGCACAGCCCACACTCTTCTCCCAAGATATGAGCACCCAGCCTGAATCCCTTGGTTGAGAAACCACCATCTCAGGTTTCCACACCATGTCAGAGAACATCCCTTCCCATTCTGAACAACACGCTGGGGGCCTCCTCAGCCTCACAATTTCTCATGTGGGGGGGTCATAAGGCTTAAAATTAACCACCATTCATGTTCTAATTAACTGTCCAGGCAACATCCTCATTTGAACAGTTGAGTTAATCCCATGGTAAGTCACATCTTCAATAGCTATATACTCTACCCCGAGTGTATATAAATCTGAATAAACTACATGTCAGTGCAAACCACTCACCCCAAACCTAAGCTCTTCAAGGAAAAGATCAGATGCCCCTGAACACACACTAAAATAACGCCCTCACTTCTTCTCCCTCATCCTGGTTAAACATTCTCCGTGGCTTTACATCTCTAATTAATATATGTTTTTGTTATATTTTCCTTTCTCACGGAGCATAACTTTATAATGTAAAGGCCATTTCTGGGATTACTGTTGTTATCCACACTTACAGAACAGTCACCACTGGCTAATACTTCCCAGGACCATACTGAAAGAATAAAGAAATGCCTGAACAAGGACCTGAAAAAAATAGTCTGTGAGTTTAAATTAATAGAGAGAATGCAGAAAATGTGACTAATGCAGAATAATTTCCTGCAGTAGCAGGGATTTCACAATTGTTAAGTCTAAGAATATGGATAACCATTACAAGAGTAAGAGGAAATCTGAGAGCAGTGTTTGGAAATAGAATAATGAATCACTTTGATACATGCAGACAAACTGTCCAAGGTTTGAATACTGGAAAATTAGCTCAGTGTGGCCAATACCTGCTGGTGTGTACTCCCAGCCTCTCGGCCAGGAGGGCAGTGACTGACCTAAGAGTTTCTGGTTTGGGGGTTCTTCCACAGTCCACGGCTGCGCTCTCCGCTCCAACATGATGCTCAACTCAGGATCGACAACACACTGCTCTGTGACTGGAAACAGTGTTGGTCTTTGTCAAGTTAAATTTCAGTTGTTCAAAACTAACAAAAGCAGTGTTAAGAGCTATGCCATGAAGGCCAATTTGAAACTTTCATTAAAAAGGTGAACACCCCATTAGTATTTTTTTGTGTGCAGGTTTCTGATAAAAATTGTTTTGTTTGTTTGGAAAAAAAAAAGGTGAACACCCACCATCTGCTCCGCTCAACCTGACCAGCGCCCAGTGCCGCAAGCACCCGTCAGGGCAGAGAACAGCGCTCGCACGGGGTGCTCCTCGGCGCTCCTCACCGCCCGCCGCAGGCTGCTCCTGTCTCCAGCGTCACACCCCGGACAGGGTCCTCTGAGCATCGTTCAGGCCCCGCCACTCCGCCCAGGTGAAGCTCACGGCCGCGTCCTCAAAGGTCACCATCCGCGGTGATGGCACCAGCCTCCTCCCCTAGGGGCCGCCAGCCGCGTCAGACGGCAAGTGTAAATGCACCTTCTTTTGAGAGTGTTTGATTTGTATAGGATGCGCCATCTTTTTATCTGCACTATGATGCCAACAGGATTCTCAGCGGAAACAGTCTCACCTCCGGACTAGCATAGCGGCTGCCCACAGGGCGCCGCAGACCCCTGCTGTCTCCCCGCTGCTCCCCGCAGCAGCGCCTTTCAGCGGATCCGCCTGTTCTGCTCCCCGCTCTGTCTCTGGGGAGTCCTCTGAGCCCCCTCTGGCCGACCCACAGCTTGCATACATAAATAAATAAATCTTAAAAAACCAGTATGTGAAACTGCTCATTTTACGTCGGAAGATACTGACCCCGTTCACCGCGCAGGAGAACGAAGACCCGGACAGGCGCCAGGACGCCCACGAGGCGGCGCAGGGTCTCTCCCCGCCGGAAAGCGCCCTCTCCCTTGAGCAAATCGCGCGACTTTGTCCCTGCATTCCAGGGAAAAGACAGAACATCCCTCAGAAGACAGTATGGAAACAAAGAACCAGGGGTGAACACAGCAGGCGGGCGCTCAGCCCTGCCGCCTCCCCGGATCTCCGGACACCCCCACCCAAGGACGGGCCGGCCCTCCCCATCACCCCTTTGCAGACCCTGGCCCAGGCCCCTGCTCTGAATCCCCCTGCCTCTGCCAAAGAGCAGGGCGGGGTTTGCCACCCCACCCCACCCCCGTTTCCGCAGGGGACGCCGGCGCCGCCGAGCCACGACAGAGCCACATCGGGGAACATCACGGCTCCGCGCAGCGAAGGAAAGCTAAACAAGGGAGATCCGTGCAAACTCTAAGACTTTTGTACGTCCAAGGAAACCACACAAAACAGCGGCGGCCCACAGAACGGCAACGAGCCCGACACGCCGGCAGGACGGGGGCTCATCCCCAGAACTGGCCCAGCTCGTACAAACTGCAAATTAGGGAAGAAACGACCCGAGTGACAGTGGACAAGGAGCCCAACAGTCACTGCTCAAATCCGGCCGCAAATGAAACTCGCGGCACATCCCTGATTATGAGGAGAAACCACGAGGCGCCCGCGGACACCCCTGGGCGCCGTGAACGCGGCAGGCACGAGCCACTCGGACCCCGAGACGCAGCGGGAAGCGGGAGGCCGAGGCGGGGCCCAGGGCGGAGGCCCGCGGCTGCGAGGGGGCGGCTGACGCCAGAAGCGGCGGGAGGGGGCGCTAGAACCGGGAGTGGGGCGGCCGCGGAGAGGGGGCTCTGCCCCCCTCTTGCCCCCTGGCCGGGCTCTGCCGCTCCGCCTCGTGCTCCCCGTCTTTCCAGGTCACCCGCCGCTGTCTGCGCGCGGTTCTCGCGCCCTTCGGCGGCCGCCTCCAGCTCGGGACCCTCCCCCGGCCCCGCCATCGTCCACCCTCGGGCCTGTGTGCTCCGAATCCGCGCCCCCAGAGCTGTTTCGGCGCAGGTGGTAACCACGAGGTGCAGGGCGCAGAAGACCGACGTCTCCCCTCACGCTCCCATCCCCCTAATGTTTTTCCCGTTTCGTGTCCAGTGTCTCCCGCGACCACGAACACGCCGCCATGAGGCGCACGAGCGAGCAGAGTCGAGCGCGCACGACGCAGCACAGCAGCGCAGAATGGAGACCCCGGCCCCGCCGGCCTCGCGTCCGGGAAGTAGCCGTCAGCGCAGACGCCCCCCAAGGCTGGGGAACCCTTCGCGCTCAGCGGGGCGGACCCGCCTGGGATGTCGGCCGCCGCCTCCCGTGGTCCTGCCCGGCCACACCCGCCGGCGGGGGGCGCCCGGGACTCAGGGGCTCTCTGCTCTTTAGGGGGTGATCTCCGAATCCGGGGTACTCCCTGCTGTCCCTCCAGACTCGGCTGTCCCAGCCACCCCGGACAAGTGGACCCTGCGCCCAGGCCGACCCTCTGCACTGGACACGGGGGGCACCGCGCGTGCGAGCCCGCATGGGGCGTCTCTGGGCCCCTCAGCTGCGGTCTCCACCGCCTGCGGTCCCCCCCGCCCCGCCCCTGAGGCTCCTGAGCGCCCCCCCCCCGGCCCCCTCTAAAGTGAGGGGCCTCAGGCGCCCCGTCTGCGAACCGCGCAGGGCTCCCCCGGCGCCCGCTCTTTGCCTTCCCGAAGGCTCTTTAGACCCTCCTGTCCGCCCCGGGGACCCTCAGCGGAGGCTGCTCCGGGCCACCGAGGCCCATGGGCACCCCCATTGTCATCCTCTGGGGAGTCCCGCAGACCCGCATCGAGCTCCGGGCCCGGCCTCCGGCGGGTCAGTCCCGGCCTCGGGTTCTCCCGCGGCGGCGCTGGGCGGGGCGGGGGCGGCGGGGCCTGGCGGCCGCGACCCCCCAGCACCCGGCCCCTCTGCGCTGGGCCCGCCCCCTGCCCCGGCTGGGGTGGGGGCGCCCGTCGCGGCCCAGCACCCTCCGCCCCTCCCGAGTTTCCGGGCTCCGTACCCGTGTGCGCCCCGGAGCCCTCGGCGGCCCTTTCGGGCTCGTCAGCCCTTCCCGCGGGGGCAGAGCCGGCAGGGGCGGGCCGGGCGAGCCGAGGCGCTTGAGGCTCCCGGCCCCAGCGGGGCTTCGCCGTCTGGGCCTCCCCGGCGCCCTGGGCCTGCGGCCTGGCTCGCCTCTCCCGCGGGGCCTCCAGCGCTCCCCCGCCGCGCCGCCGCCGTCCTGGCCGGGAGAAGGCCCCTAACGTGCTCCGCCTCCGGGCCAGGGCGCCGCTCTCAGGTGTCCGCCATCAGGCCCGCCCGGGCGGCCAAGGCTGCAGCCAGGGCCGCAGACGCCGCCGGAGCCCAGAGCCTGACCGAGCCCATCGCCGCTTCAGACCCTGCCAAACCCGCAGCTCCACGACCTGGGGGCCGGGCCGGGCTCCGTGAAGAGCTGCGGGGCTTCCTGCCTGTCGCAGAGGCGCCGAAAGGGGCCGAGTGGCAGTGAGTGGCCTCAGCGGCAGCACAGACGCCCTTTAGCGTAAACTCAGCTTCTTCCTTGACCAGGTATTTCCCGAACATGAAACACCCCTGTGTTTTCATCGCAATATTCCATTTAGCCCAGATATCCCCGGGACCCAGCACTTCACCGCCAAGAGTCACGCATCTCGGTTCGGTCTGAATCCCGGGCGCAGGCGCCTCAGCTGCCCGCACTTGCGCCGGCGGGGGAATCCCCTCGGCCCGTTCTGATCGCCCTTTCTCTGTGGAAACCTGTGACAGTCTCTTCGGGAAACTTGCTCATTTCCCGGCCTGGAGGGCTGTAGGGTAAATGAGAGAACTGTCAGGTTTCTCGCGTCGCCTCCGTGATGCGCAGGCCTGACGGCAGCATCTGGAGTGGGGTGCGGCTTGTGGGTGGGTGCGCCTGGGCCAGAGACTGGGCTTGGACGCAGAGGCGGCGGCAGCAGCAGCAGCAGAGAGTGTGGAGCAAGGACCATTCGGGGTGCAGCCGAGAGACCACAGGATGCCGCCAGAGAGCCCCAAGAGAGTGAAGGTTTGCCGGGGGCTGGGAGGCCCCCAGCACCCCCAATGAGATGTACCTTGTTGCCTCTCCACAAGACCAATAAAAGCCTGAAAGAGTGACCGAGGACTCCGAACTCCCCCCTCAGGCCCGTCTGCGCAGCCTGCAGCGACCCTGAGCTCCGGGTCTTGCCCCTGCAGTGGCGCCAGTCCGCGCCTGCGCGGTGGGGGGTCTTCTCTGTTGGGCCCTCACTGAGGTTTTCTTGCCCATGCAATTCTGATTGATTGATTGATTGATTTTTTTCCCATCTCCATCTCCCACTTCGCTGCATGGCTGCTGGAAGTTCAGCTTAGAGCTGACTTTTAGGTGTGTTAAACCAAACGAAAAATGAAATTTTCATTTTTGCCGTGGATTATCACACAACCTTGACAAACACAGGCCAGTATTTCAGCTTTAATCCCCCCCACACACACACAGGCCCTCTTTGCTCAAAATGACACACGTTCTCAGTGTCGGGGCTCTCACACCCGAGGTTCTCTCTGCCTCGCCCACTGTGGCCCTTCACTCAGGTCGCTGCCAAATTACCCCTCCTCAGAGGGACCCCCTAGATCACTCTAGAATAGCACCTCCATAACCTCACCCTATTTTCCAGAGCTTTCCTTCATCATACCTGTTAGTATCTGACCTTTTGCCCTTTCTCTCTCCCGCTTCCCTCTTAACCTCAGAAACCTGGGGAGCTTCTTAGAGCCCGGTCATTTTCAGGAGATTTTGCTGTTTTCTCAGCTGCTGTGTAAACAGTGGCTATTTGTCTCTGTCATTCTCACTTGCTTTGCTGCAAAGCGTTGCAGGGCTGGGTGAGGGCACCCCAGAACCCCCAAACCTGCTGTTCTTAATAGGTTCTGCCATCCACCACATCAAGACAAATCATCCTCTAGTGGGTAAGACCTGTCATGGAAAGGAACTGGAAAACAGTAAGTGCGCAACGAAGAGAAGGGGGGGAATCAGTCTCCAAACCCAGCAGCCGCAGTGGCCCACCCCACGGTCAGCGAGGGGCCCACCAAGCAGGAGTGGCCCAGAGCAGGGCACCGAGGCAGAACACCTGCCCCAGGCCTAAAGCGCCTGCTGTCGGGGACCCACAGAAAAGGGTCAGAGAAAGCCAGCCAGGCACACCCAGGGCAGCTGTCTGCCGGACGGGAAGGAGGGGGGCTCCCCCCATTTCTTTCAAAGCAGGACAAGCGGACCGGGGCTCTGTCCTTTCGCTCCTGCCTGGTGTCTGCACTCCCGGGGTCTGTTCTCCCCTGAGGCCTCGCGGCCCGCGGCAGCCTCTGCCACTCCGGGTAACTGCGCGCTTCGTGCAGAAACTGTCTCATCTGTATTTTCCTGTGCTCCTCTCTTTCTGCACACAAATTGCTTTGAAGTGCTATTCTATGGACGGCCTTTTTCGGGAAAGTATGTTAGTCTTGATGGGGCAGGTGGCAGAACCCAGTTAGAGCACGCGGGTTTGGGGTCCTGGGGTGCCCTTCATTCTGCTGGCTCACAATCATGTGCATGACCAGCAGTGAAAAGAGTTAACTCTGTGGTCCGCTCATGTATTAGTGCGTGTTTTTGTCACCAGGATCAGGTGGCCGCTCACGTATGAATACGTGTTCATCTAGTCTCCGGTTTTTCACGCCACGGTGGATTGATTTGGAACTATTAGGAGCTATTTCTTTGGTCGTCCTCAGTCTAGAAGCTTTACACATTGTTTTGGTGAAAGTGTGAGGTGTTTCAGGAAAGATATTACAGTTTTTTAATATCCAGTAGTTCAGGAGTTGTGTGTGTTTTATTGAATGCTCAACCATTCCTGCGGTGGCACAGAAAACCGCCGGCCCCACGGGCTGGTGAATTTAAAGGGCGCCGGCACACACAGTGTTAAAATTAGACAAAGGAGATTTCGGTTGCTACTCTGCCCTGAAGAGGCGACGTTTTCTAATCTGTGCAAAGGCAAAACAGCAAGACTGTGAACAGTTCCGGACCATAAAGCAGCCAAGGGTGGGTCCCCCAAACTGGAGTAGACAGTAAGAGAGGTTACCAGTGTCCACTGCCTGTACCCCAGCTCTTCTGCACACACAAAAATAAATCTTTAAAAATGAACAGGTGTCTCCCTCCACACCTCCCTCTGCTCGGCCCCCGCTGCTCCCTCCCTCAGACCGGGCATCCCCGCAGGAACTCGGGGTAATACTGGTCTTCGCCCCTTCCCGTTCCTCCCTGCCGGCCTCGCCTTTTCCATCAGAGCAACGAGGATGGAAAGGGGGCAGTTAGGGAGGGCCGAGGAAGGTCAGGGGCTGGGGACTAGGGAGACGGGGTGTGGGATGACCTGGGTTAGGAGGAGGTGTCTGGGGGGCTGGCGTGAGCCCAGGGGGTGAGGGCGTGGGCAGAGCAAGGCGGGGCGGGTGGACTGAGGTTCTCGGGGTGGAGCGCGTTAGGGAGGCTGGGTCGGGGCAGGTGAGGGGGCGAGGCAGAGGGCAGGGTGGGGGGTGCTGGTCCCTGTGGGGTGAGGCTGGAGGGCAGAGGAGCTGGGCAGCCTTAATACCGGGGAGGGCGGGGCGCAGGCCTGTGCTCAGAACCTGGCGCTCAGGCCCCAGCTCCGGAAAAGAGGGGGCGGGGCTCTGCCTCTGGGGCTCAGGGGTCCCGGGGGCGGGGCCGAGGGGCTCCCAGGGGCCTTCCACTCTCCTGCCTCCCGGCCTGCCTCGTGCCAGCCCTCACTCTGGCCTGCCACGCGTCCCCCAGGCCCTGGAGCCCGAGCCGGCCTCGCGGTCCTCCTCGGCCTGCAAAAGGGCGTCCATAGGGAGGCCCCAAATCCGTGGCTGCTTCTCTGGGCCTGATCCTCAGAGCTCTGCCACCGACTTTGAGCCCCTGCCTGGGAAGTCATTTCCCGGAGCCTGCGGGCCTGTCTGTGGGCAGCTCAGAGCCCGCGGCCGCCTCTGCGCAGCTGCGGAAGGACACGGAACTCGACCTGAATTCCTGAGCGCGCCCTTTTTCTTCTCTGTCTTTTCTAATTGTATTAAAGTCTGTTTCCACAAGAGGTCCTCTATGCTTTGTACTGATGCGGCGGAGGGCAGAACCCATTCAGACCAGGGCAGGTCTGGGGTTTCGGGGGTGCCCTCTCCCTGCCCTGTAACAAGCGGAGCCCGAGAACTCTCCAAAGCACGTCAAAGGGCTCCGGGGTCCTTCCAGACGGCATCAGAGGCAGACGCCGGGTTTCCGGCCCACCCGCGCGCCCCCAGCCACATGGCCACAGACGGGCGGGCCTGGAGGCCCGGAGGCCCGGGGCGCAGACCGGGCGTTTCCAGAGCCGCCTCCGCAGCGGGGCCAGCGCGGGCCGGGCGGGCGGGAAGGGGCCAAGCACGGGCTGCGACGAGCTGCCGAGGCCTCCCCGGGGCGCCTCCCAGGGCGGGAGCCGCGTCCGTCCAAAGTCAGAGAAACGCGGGAACTCCGACGGGCGGGACGTCCCTGGCCGCGTGGGCGCTACCGCGAGCGCGCAGTCTCCTCCGGCCCCTTCCTCGGGCTGGGGCGCCCGCTCCCCCTCGCGCGCACGGCGGGGTCCCGGGAACGGCCTCCCCACGCCGCGCGGCCCCCGCCCCCCGCGCAGTGCCCGCCCCTCCGGTCGCCCCCGGCCCCCTCGCCTCGGGCCCTCGCCCCCCGGCCGCGAGCGCCCCGTCGCTGTGCCGAGCCGCCTCCCCGCCCGTCCGCCCGCGTCTCCCCACAGGCGCCTGCGGCGTCTCGGACGGGGCCGGACTCCGCCGCCCCTCGGGGCGCCCGTCCGAGTGGGCGGGAGAGTCGGGGGCCGGGGCGCGGGGCGTTGGCGGGCGCCGGCCGGGGAGGCTCCTGCGGCGCGGGCCGGGCAGGCAGGGGGCGCCGTCGCGTGGGCGCCGGGGAACTGCGGGGAACGGCCCCGCGGCGCAGCGGGTTGGGCGCCGCGCTGTGAGCTGGCGGCGGCTGTGGGGCGAGTTCGAGCCCCGGCGGGGGATCCCCACAGGCGCACAGACCCCTCCTGTCTCCCCGCTGCCTGCTCTGCTCCCCACTCTGTCTCCGGGGAGTCCCCGCCCCCGCACCTCTGCCCTGCACCCCAGCTTGTGTGCATAAATAAATCTTTTTTAGAAGAAGGCGGGATGTGGAGGACTGTGCGCCTCCCTGAGGTAAACGGGCGAGCAAGCGCGGAGGGAGGTGCCGGGCGGGCGGAGGGAAGGGGCGCGGCCCCGAATAACGCGGCGGCCGGGGCGCAGGGACGGCGGCGCCGCCTGGCGGCCAGCAGCGGCAACGCCGCCGGGGCGGAGGGGCCGCGAGCCGCGCGCGGCGGAGACTTGGGGTCCGCGGGGCCCGCGCCGGGACAGGCACGTGGCCCCGCGGACGCGGGCGGCGCCGGGAGGAGGGGTCGCCCCCAGGCCTTGGGGGGCCGTGGGGATGGAGCGCGCTCCCCGTCGTCCGGCTGAAGCTGCATCGCGTGCTGGCGCGTGCAGACCGCACCTGCCACCTGCCCTTCCTGACCGCGAGGGCGGGAGGACGCACCTGAGTGAGCCCCCGGAATGGGCGGCCACGAACGAAGCGTCGCCCTTAGCTACTGTAGTTCTCAGGTTTCTAATGACCTGGACAATACTTAGGTCCCAATGTTAAGTGCTGAAGGTAGAATGTAAAATCCCAGGAAGAATTTAATTCTACCCACGAGGAAAATGTGCATGAAATGTACTCTGCTTAACACTTACGTGTATGAATAAAAATGGAAAAAGTATTACTTTGCATCAGGTAGCGTATTTATACAGCAATGAAAATAATTAGGCTCGAGCTCCTGCGAATTAATACTGCCTATTTGCTGTTGAGTCAAGCTATAAACATAGCAGGATTTATTTTGAATGCCAGACAAAAGTGAAATCATGTATTAATTATACTTTTAGTGATACAGTTAGATGATACATAGTGCTGAAGAAAGAGCAAGGAAAATAATTTTGAGAAAGTCATACTGGTGCTCACTTACAGAGGAAGATTATGAAGTGATGCCGTATTTCTGATCCTGGTTAATGGGAGTTCAGCTTGTAATTCTCAAACTACACTGCTATTATCCACCCTTACATACAAGTTAATTCTTCACAACTAAAAATATTGGAAAATACTAGGAAAAAGTCATCTGAGTCAAAGTATTTATCTTTTGATGGATAAATGAGTTGGCTGTGATTCATTAAATTTATTACTATTACTCTTCAAAATTTCTATAATGCGCACAACTTCCCTCTATTACATTGGTCAACAAATTTTTGCAAAAGTCATGTTAGTGAAATAAAATTAGTCATTTCCTTCTAATTTTGGCTCTAGGGGTTTTTTTTTGTATCTGCAATGAATCGATGTTTGCATCACAAAATGCATGCCAATAGTAATAGGCTTATGGTTAATACCTGTACAAAATCAAATCATAGACTGCTTCTTAGAGTTCTTCACTTGTCTCGTGTCCAGCTGTTCAGGAGCATCTCTGGGGAGTGTCCAGCAGTCATCAGCCAGCCTTGGAGTGGACCATTTTCCCTGGTATCTTTGTTCCATTGATGTGATATCTTGATGAAAACGTTCGCCATGTTCATCACTAACCATACCACAGTTTTCAGGGAAGAAATCCAGATGGGAATGAAGGAAGTGGATCTTTAGAGACATATTGCAGCCAAGTTTCTGATACTGCATCAGCATTTCTTCTACTAGTTCCTTGTAGTTTTCTGCCCTAACATTCCCAAGAAAGTTTGTAGACACAGGGGTTTAAGAACTCCCCAACTATTTTTGGGGAAATACTAGCCAGAGATCTCAGAAAGTTTCAGTTAAACCAAGGCATTTATTGTAGTATGTAGATGATTTACTAATTCCAAGTCCAGACTATGAACCCTGTCTGGCAGAATGTGGTTATAAGGCGTCACCTCAAAAGGCACAAATGTGTAGACAAACAGTGACATATTTGGGGTTTGACATTAAGAAAGGCAAACGGAGCCTAATGACAGAAAGGAAACAGGTAATTTCAGCCCTTCAAGTCCCCAGCAAGCGAATGCAATTGCGTGGATTTTGGGGAATGGCCAGGTTTTGAAGGATTTAGATTCCTAATTTTGGATTAATAGCAAAACCCTTATATGATGCTCTTAAAGGCCTGGATTCTGAACCTTTGTCTTGGACTCCAGAATGTCAAAGAGCCTTTGATGAAATTAAGGACAAATTAATCTCAGTGCCAACATTAGGGCTGCCAGATCTCAGGAAGCCTTTCAGACTTTATGAGCATGAGAGACAGGGAGTTGGCCTACGAGTGCTAAGCCAATTGTTAGGGCCAGAAATGCAGCCCGTTGCATGTCTGTCCAAACAACTGGACCACACCACTGAGGGATGGCCTCCATGTTTGCGTGCTGTAGCTGCCACTTGCGACCTTCTACACGAGGTGGAAAAATTTACATTGCGTCAGCCCATCACTGTGTCTGTGCCACATCAGGTTTCAACATTGCTGGAACAGAAGGGAGGACTCTGGTTGGCTGCTGGGCGAATGGGAAAGTACCAAGCAGCTCTGTTAGATAATCCCAATGTAAAAGTGCAGTTTTCTAATTCCTTAAATCCCGCTACACTGCTTCCAAGTCATGTAGACAGACCTGAGCTGCAAACTTAATTCACAACTGCTTAGAGGCCATTGGCATGGTGTATGCCAGCCGACCAGATCTGACTGACCAGCCTCTGCCAGATCCACACGGGGAGCTATTTACAGATGGAAGCAGCTTCATGGACCACGGTCACCGATGTGCGGGATATGCCGTGGTGACGCTCCAGGACACCACAGAAGCCAGGGCTCTTCCAGCAGGTACGTCAGCACGGAAGGCTGAATTAATAGCCCTGACCTGCGCCCTGTAACTCTCTAAGGGTAAAAGGGTCAATATCTTTACTGACTCAAAGTGCTCTTTCATCATTCTCCACATGCACGGGGCCATTTGGGAAGAGCAAGACTCCTTACCGCCAGTAACAAAGATGTTAAGCACCCATTAGAAATCCTGGCCTTGCTAAAGGCAGTAGTTTTGCCATCACTGTGGCCGTGATGCACTGTCCCGGCCACCAAACAGGTGGGTCCGACATGGCAAAAGGCAACAGGCTACTGCGCGTTCCGCTCTCCAGGGTGCACTCATCCCCCTGTGGACCTAATTCGGTATGTTCCGTAATACACTGAGCGGGATGAGGAGAGAGCTCGTAAATGGGGATTTACTGAGTTTGACCCCAGCTCCACTTGGAGAGTAAACTCCCATGGAACGATACTCCTCCCAGAGGCCCTAGTGTATCCAGTGTTAAAACATCTGCACGAAGGATCCCACTATGGGAGCGAGGCCTTCTTAGAGACAGTGCGCCCATATTTAAAGGGTCCATATTTACATAAAATAGCACGACGGATCACCTGAGGTTGTCAAGTATGTTCCAGGAATAACCCCAAGTCTGACTTACACCCTAGAGCCATTGGGGCTCCATATCGGGACAAGTGCCCTTTTGAAGACTGGCAGGTGGATTTCACACAAATGCCTAGAACCACTGGCAACTTCAAATGCCTACTGGTTTTTGTGGGTACGTTTGCAGGGTGGGTGGAAGCATTCCCCACCAAGCCAGAAAAAGCTTCTGAAGTAGCTAAACAGCTACTAAAGGAGATAACCCCTTGCTTTGGATTGCCTGATACTCATGCTGTAAGCAATGCGTTACAGGTCAGCCGGCAATTACACGCTGCATGGAGAGCAAATCTTCTGGACAAACCGAAAAAATGAATCACACCTTCCAGAAGACCTTGGCAAAACTGTGCCAGGAAACACAGCAGCACTGGGTATTGCCCCTGGCCCTCCTTTGGATAAGAGTGGTGCCTAGAAGTGGGCTACAATTAAGCCCTTTTGAAATTGTGCTTGGGAGACCCTTCCAGGCCTCAGCTCTGAATGCCACTCCAGAAATAGAACAAGATGGTAGGATCACGCAACATGTGAACCATCTCCAGGAGGTTCTGGCAGTCATCCACGACTTTGCAATCTCGAGGACCTCTGTGCCTCCCGATGAACCGCTGCATCCCTTCAGACCTGGCGAGGAGGTCTTACTCAAGACTTGGCAGAGTGGAGAAGCCCAAAACCAACTGTCAGAAAACTGGACTGGTCCACACGATGTTTTACTAAGCACAGACACTTCCTTAAAACTTGCAGGCATAAAACCTTGGGTACATCATTCCAGAGTTAAGAAAGTCCCAGAAGGAAATGACACAGAGAAAAAGCAACCATTGGTCTTATGAACCCATTGAGGACCTGAGATATCTGTTTAAGAAAAAGGGAAAAACCTGAATGTTATGAACTTTTCTTCTTTTTCAGTTACCATAGCAGGATATCCCAGAAATCGCTTTCTGAAAGAACCCTGAGGTGACTAACATGCTCTAACCAATTTTTCTTTTTCCTTTCAGAGTCTGGGAAATGTAAAAACGATACCTAAAATTGTGCAATTATGCAGATAATATTTTTTAATAGTTGTACTTTATTACACAGAAAGGCCTATAATCTTGATTTTTTTATTTTTAATTTTGGGGGTTTTTTGAGATTTGGATTTTTTTCACTTGTTTTTGTACTTTTGCCTATGAATGAAACTGCAGTTGTATGAGATACGTGACAAATGATGAGTAAAGAGCTCTCTGTGTCTATATGTTGTATGTTGTGTGTCTTTTCCTTGTGTCTGTCTTGGCCTCTAGAGGTTGTTAAATTGGTACAGATGGCACCTATACAGTTTGGAAAAACAAAAAGTAACGGAAGCTGGTACAAGTGTTTTGATAAAATATAATCTGGGATGATTTTTGGTTGATATATACTTCTTTGTGATCTGATGGGTTGTTTCAAAACATGTATATATAAGGTTGTAGTGGGCATAATTTTATCTCTTGTCTGGATTTTAATTTTGGTTACCTGATGTCTTCTAAGTGTCAGGATAATGGGTATTTGAAAGAAAATTTAAAGGTTTTTTTCCCCCGAAGGTAATGTATTTCAGTTATGCGATACAAACAAAATGTTACGGTACTACTGAGTTGAGCCGGAGCTTTCATAGAGAGTAACTATTGTTGCTGTTATTTTCTGATATTTATGACAAAGCTTCCCAAAAATCTAAGTTGAAGTAAAAAAAAATTGGTAGTCTGTCATTTCATTAATCAAAGGAAGTTTTGTGGAGCCTCAGTAGAGCTCCTGAGACACGCCACAAAATTTCTCCCTTTCCTCTCCTGGGAGAGGTATGAGATGAATTTGTCCTATTTGGTTTACCTGGTAAAGTAAAAATAAGAATTTTTTTTTTCTAAAGGGAAGCATTGTCACTTGAAAAAAGGTATAACTTTGGCATACACAGAAATGTTAACATTGGTTTTCTTGAACTTTTATGACACCTTCCAGCACTTCATATGCATGCAAATTGTCAGTTTTGATGTTCTGAAATGTTGCATACTTCAATGGTTTGATAGCCACAGAAATTGTTTCTGAACAATATTGTTTCGAAAAGGCCTCAACTAATTCCAGTTGATGGAACTTTTGACTTTACCAGTTTCCTCCAAAAGACTAGTTAGACTGTTTAGACTGTTGGAGATAAACCTGATTTTTGATAAGTTTTGTTTTAAATCATACTGGTGGGGTTTTTTGCATGTTTTTTTTTCTTTTTTTTTTTTTGATTGAAAGGATGTTTTTTTTTTCTTGTTTTGACTGATCAGGATATGCAGCACTGTTACAATTTTTGAACAGGACTAACTTTAGTTTGCATTTTTTCTCCCTTTGATACCAATATAGTATTAAAATGGTAGTCATCATTTTTACTACTCATGATAATCTATTTTTGCGTAATTTCAACAGGGTATTTTGTCATCTAAACTGAAGAACTTGGAGATGTGTTTAATCATACAGCTGATTGGAATTCCTCCAGGAAACTGAGTATGAACTGAACCAAGGAGAACCTGCTGCTTTGTTCCTAGGGTTCCAGGGACCTCCAAGGGAGGGGAGGAAGCTTGCCTCCATCGGCAGGACTGGACAACCCGGAAAAAGAAAAGCACTGGTGACCTCGTGAAGAGGAAACCGCAGGTGGTGAGACTGACTGCTCCTGAAGCCTGCACGGCCTGGATGTGGGTTCGCTCTGATCCTCTGTGGAGAATTCCAGCAAAGCCAGCTAAGACTGCCGTGTGGTTGTTCTGCCCTGCGACGTTATGCATAAATGGGTTTAATGAGATGAAAGTAGGTTTAGTTTGCAAATATTTGCTGTACTATTGGATAAAAATTGGTATCAAGGTGGAGAGAACTTGTTTGTAGATAAGTTGAGCCAATTTAAGTTTTGCCTGTACTTTTTTTTTAAGATTTATTTATACAAGCTGGGGTACAGGCCAGAGGCGTGGGGCGGCGAGAGGGTTCACCAGAGACAGAGTGGGGAGCAGAACAGGCAGATCAGAAGCACACTGCTGAGGGGAGCAGCGGGCGAGGCAGACCTCTCTGCCGCGCCAGGTGGGATTCTCCCCGGCCGGGCGTCGAACCCGCATCGCTGTTGCCGACAGTTCCACAGCGCAGCGCCCAACCGCTGCGCCACCGGGGAGGCCCTGCAGCTGTGTCTTACTTTAAGTCCCTTTTTAATCACACGCGTGAGGACCCTCAGGCAGGCACCCCATTTTATATCATGGTGCCCTGTAATGCTCAGAGAGTCAGGAAGTCGCAGGACCCGGTTTTCCGAAGGCCTCTTGGGCGACCCCGCGCTCATGGACACCCACCGAGCAGGGGACCCCCACACTACAGGGCGGTGCCGTCAGCTCAGCTGCGCGCCCCTCAGGAGACCCCCCTGGCAGAGCGCCCCTGAGCCCGCGGGGGTTGGCCGGGCTGAGGATGCCCCGAGGCTGCGGAGGGACCTTTTGGTAGAGACAGACAGAGGGACAGACGGACGGACAGAGAAACGGGCAGGGGGGGCGGGGTTTGGGTGGGGGGGTGGACAGTAAATCGGACGGGATCCGGCCAGATGGCGAAACCAGGGAGATGAGCTGACGGGGGGATGGGGGTGGGGCCTGAGCGCAGACGCACGTGCACACCCAGCAGCCACCGTCGGGGACACACACACACACACACACACACACACACACCCAGCAGCCACCGTCGGGGACACACACACACACACACACACACACACACACACCCAGCAGCCACCGCTGGAGGTCGCGGACAGAGCTGAACACCCGGGAATACGAAGCCAAAAGCAGGAGCGTGGGGCGCAAACACCCCAGCAGGGAGCCCCCGCCCCTGGCGCCCCCCATGCGGGGCCTGCCGCCGGCCCAGGGGAGCCCCGCCCAGGGCGCGCACGGGGTGGGGCTGCGGGCTCTCTGCTCCCCCCGCCCCTGGGCCCTATTAAAAACAACTATTACCAAAATACAAAACCATGTACACAATACTGGAAATTCTAGACTTACTATGTGCACAAATGAAGAAACTATCGCAGTTACCAAAAATCAAACACCGAATACTAAGGCTGAAGAAGACTCACGCAGAGAAATCATCAGTGCGTGGCAGTCAGTGCAGGATGCAGGGCCTGTCGCAGACGCGCGCCACCAAAACAGCCCCGGCGGAGCAGTCACAGCCCAGACGGCACTCAGATGCACACTGCAAGAGGGCAGAAGATTCATGCACAGATTGAAAATCTCAAGACTTCAGATGAACTGGAACGAGACACATTTTTACAAAAAGATTTATTTTGCATACAAGAACTGGGGCGTAGGCCGAGGTGAGCGGATTCACCAGAGACCGAGAGGGGAGCGCAACAGGAGGACCCACCGAAGTGCACTGCTGAGGGGAGCAGCGGGAGACAGGCGTTTCGGGGAGACAGATGTTTAGGTGCAAACATCAAAAAACAGGCTTATCTTTATTGAAATAGGCCAGGTCTATTACTTTTTTGAATAGCAGGAACTCCCTTTTTAAATTAAACACATATGACCATAGAATAAAAGTATTAACACCCAACACTGTAAGTTTAAAGCAAACATGCTTCAAATAAAACCGTGAAATTTTGAAATAGTTTTTGTTTACCAAAACTTCTCGTTCACAATCTCACAATCCGGGGTTTTCTCTATTAGATTGTATATGGGCACCATGCATAATTAGCTTTACCACAGTAACCCTCAGGAGAAAAAAGACACAAAGGCAAACACAGAGACACAGAGACCTCGTTCACTTAGAATTTTGGCCATTTGCACTAATTTTTAGATACAGTTATTTTACCAATATTTGTGAAGTCAGTGGAAATAACTGTTACTTTAACTGTTCCCTTTTTACTAAGTCCTTCAGATAACATATTTTAAATGCTGCGGCAGAAATTCTGTCAGGAAACTGAAAGCACTGAGAGGAGGGGAGAACTTTATTAACGCAGCGGACTCACGGGAGACGCCCCTCCAGGGCGTGCGCCCCTCCAGGGCGTGCGCCCCAGCACCCGCACCGAGGCCGAGTCCGCCGGCAGCCCCCAGCCGCAGGGCGAGCGGGTCAGTCCTCCCAGCGGGCTCTGCAGGAGCCGCGCAGGCGGCCGAGCGCCCCCACCCCGCCCCGGAACTCTCTATCTGCCGGGGCTCGTCTCAGCAAGAGCCCAGCAGTTAACAGGCCGGCGGGCACCGGCCCCCCATCTCCCCGGCGGATGCCCCCCATGCCCGGGAGCAGCACGAAGCCCTCGCGGGCTCACGGCGGGAGGCCGAGGGCTGGAGAGCCGGGGCAGGCGGGGCCGTGCCCAGCAGCGCGGGCCGCCACGGTCCTTCTCGGCGCGGGTTCTGCCCTGGGGCGGGTCGAGTCTCTGCCCCCGACCCGCCAGCGCGGAGCAGCCTTCACGCGGGAGGCCGCGGCGGCGGGGTCCCCCGATCCTGGAGGCCGCGGCGGAGCTGGCCGCTGCGGGGGCTGCACCGGCTGGACAGTGCTGGGGCCCCGTCGGGCCCGCCGCCCGGCGCCCCTCCCGACTCCCGGGCGGGCTCCCAGCGCCACGGGCGCGCGGCTGGGCAGGCACCGCCACACCGAGGGAGGGGAGCAGTCACCGCGCGGGCCTCCCGCGGCGACCAACCGGCTCGGGTGTGGGGTGCAGGGCGCAGCGGGCGGGGTCTGGGCGGGGTCCCCGCGGACGGGCAGCTTGAGCTGGTCTGTGGGGCCTGGAGCCGTCCACTTCTCTGGGGCCCCCGGGCAGACCGGCTTTGCCCGGGAGTGGGGTGTCGGCGGAGTCTCCCCCGCAACTCTGACGGCCGCGGGCAGCAAGACGGTGCCGGGCCCCCCAGACAGGCTCGCGGGGCTCCTCTGCCCAGTCCTTCCCCAGGCAGGGCCCCAGGGCTGTGGGGACGGGCCGCGGGCAGTCTGCTGCCCTGCGAGGACATCACTACCGGCTGCCGCTGTGTGAGCCCGCGTCGCCGGTCTGCCCAGAGGAGATGCGGAGGCCGCCCCGACAGAACCCCAACGGGGTGTGCCCACTGGCCCCGGGGCAGCGAACTCGACGGGGGTTCTGCCGGCCCCGCCCCGCCCCTCCCGAGCGCCGGTCACTGCCGAGGGGCGGGGGCTCCCGGCGAGGCCGCCTTCGCCTACTGCAGCCCCGCGGCTGCTGGGCTGCTCCGTGGGGGACGCCTCGCCCCCCGAGTAGGTGCCTACCCGAACCAGGCTCTGACCTCCACGACAGCCGCCTCCGAGTCCTCAACAGGCAACGCCCGGCGTCGTGTTCCGGGCCGAGGCCGCCGGGCGGGGCTGTGTCGCCGCAGGCCTGGCCCTGGCCGCGCCTGGGCGCAGGGGGACGGCAGCGGGTGCAGACGCAGCCCGGGGCCTCCAGCGCCGCCTCCCCAGCGGGGGTCTCGTGGTCCCGACCGAGGGACGCGCAGCCCTGAGGGGACAGACCCCGGCCGGCCGTCGGCAGGAGCCAGCACCCCTCGCCGTGTCGGCCTCCCCGCGAAGCAGTGTTCTCGGGGACCAGCGGAGTCGCGCGGGGTGTCTCGGGGCGGGCTGCTGCTCAGCGGGCCGCCACGTCAGCGAGCCGATGCCCTCTGGCGACGGTCAGCTCCTCTCCGACAGCCCCGGCAAGGATTCCAGCCGGGAGTGGGCTCCAGAGGGCGTCCAGCAGCGGGAGGACTTGCTTGCTCCTGACCGCCTGCCCGCCGCGGCCCACGGGCTGGGGAGCAGCCCTGACGCCACACGCCGGTCTGCAGGAGCTACCACATCCCCACAGCGCTGCCCTTCCCGGCACGGCTGCTGCCATCTGCAAAATGCTGCCAGAGTGTAGGCCGGGCTCCAACTCACGAGGTCGACACAGGACACAACTGGAGATGCTCCCGGAGCTGCCGGGGTGCCCCAGCGCAGCACCAGGCCAGCAACACTGCAAACAGCAGCCACAGCGGCCAGACGGCCCCAGACTGCACTCGGCCCCCCAGACTGCACTCGCGCATTTTAGGAAGGCGCCCACTTCGGGCCTCTGCCTTCTTCCTTCGGCTGCAGTAAAGACAAAACTGGGAGCAGTTTCCGTCGCTCGGCCACTTGCAAAGCCTCCAAAGTCGCTCGTCCCAAAGTCACTGAAGATTCCAAAAATGCTCAATCCCAAACTCTGTATCCCGGCGGCTCAAAAACTTCTGGCGTCTCATTTCCAAACTCTCAGTGTTGGCGGCTCCATTTTCTGCCGCTGATTCCTCTATCCCTACATCATGACGATTCTTTTTCCTTTCTCCTACCTCATGGTGACTGAATTCCCCTTCTCCTTCAGTCCCGTTTATTGCTATCAGACTCTCCACCTCAAATTGGAAACTTGGCATTTTCCCTGGGGCTGTTCACTCTCATCAGCAAACCCCCTCGGGGGCACGACCTTTACTGGACTTCGGACTCAGCTGGTTACATTCCCCACTTTTAGTTTTTATCACCCTATCTGCGGTGACTATTAGACAAGCTCTTTACATTGGCATGATCATGAGCAACGACACTGTACATGATACAGCATGCAGTGACAGCCGATACAGTACTTTTAAACAGATACACAACAGCCAGTACAGCAGTAACATTAAGAGCTGTTGTTTGCGCTTTAAGGTGATCAACACAAGGAGAGGATCCCTGGGCTGGTAAACCACAGTGCCGTGTCCAACCACATTGGCACCAAAACTGATGCAGGGAAAATAAGGCTTTTTAAACTTTAGGCAAAGGCCGTGTCCCAGTTGCTCACCGGTCACTATATTGGTTCTGCACCCGCGCGCACATTTGCAGGACTACTCAGGCTTAGGGAACAACAACATTGGGATTTATTTAACAAACAGGGAAAAGCAAAGAATTAGTGAAGTCGACATATGGCCGTTTACCTTACTTAAAGTAATGTCCAGTCCATTAAGTCCCAGCAAAGTAACAAAGGTGGCGTCTTCCCGCCACTGCTGACTTGGAGCTGCTCTTCCAAACAATAGGCCACGTCTCCAAGATGGTGTCTTCCTTCTTCTGCAGACGCGCAACAGCCAGAGTGTAGGCCGGTTCCCACTCACGAGGACGACACTGGACGCAAGTGAGATGCTCCCGGAGCTGCCGCGATGTCCCAGCACAGCACCAGGTCAGCAACACTGCAAACAGCAGCTACAGCGGCCAGACGGCCCCAGACTGCACTCAGGCATTTTAGGAAGGCGCCCACTTCAGGCCTCCGCCTTCTTCCTTCGGCTGCAGTAAAGACAAAACTGGGAGCAGTTTCCGTCGCTCGGCTACTTGCAAAGCCTCCAAAGTCGCTGGTCCCAAAGTCACTAAAGAGCCCAAAAACGCTCAATCCCCAACTCTATATCCCGGCGGCTCAAAAACTTCTGGCGTCTCATTTCCAAACTCTCAGTCTTGGCAGGTCCATTTTCTGCCGCTGATTCCTCTATCCCTACATCATGACGATTCTTTTTCCTTTCTCCTACCTCATGGCGACTCAATCCCCTTCTCCTTCAGTCCCTTTTATTTCCCACCAGACTCTCCACCCCAAACTGCAAACTTAGCATTTTCTCTGGGGCTGTTCAACCCCCTCCAGGGGGCACGACCTCCACCGGACTTTGGACTCAGCTGGTTACAGGAGACCCACACGCTGCAGAGGTGCGCAGCGGGGCTCCTCCCGGGAGAGGCAGCCAGAGCTGTAGCAAGAGCCTCTCCACACAGGGTCACAGAGATCTTAAACCCCGAGGCTGTCTTGTCCAGGTTAACTGTGACTTCCTGCCGGTTTGGGACCTTCTCACTCGAATGCAGAGAGGCTGACTGACGGGCGCGACCCGAAGGCAACAGAAAGCGTCTGAGACCCAGGCTGCTGAACCACTGAAGGCCCAAACGTGTGTCGGGGTCAGCCCGCTGGCTGAGAGGCGGCGGCAGCACTAACTGCTCCCAGGCCCTGCACAGGCGGTGCCAGTTCGGGGTGAGTGGCCCCCTAAAAGGATGCCGGCGTCCTTAAGTCTGTCGAGGTGTCTCTGAATAGCGAGCCAAACTCCACCGGGATCGGACACTGACGCAGCCCAGCGGGGCGGCCCCAGGCTGAGGTCATTGAGGCAGGAGCGTGGTGAAGAGCTAAGCCAGGCGGAGACCGCTCAGCCCGAACTGGGAAGCGCTGCCCGCGCAGTCCGGCTCAGCTCGGCCTGGTCCTGGCATGGAGCTTCCTCTCTGCAGCAGGTGACTGACAGAACGCGGCTGTCCAAGTCCGGAAACGAGAGTGTGGCTGGGCGACGGGCTGGGCGTGATGTGAGCCAGGAGCTTAGTCAGGATGTCTCCCCCAAAAGGGGACAGGGCAGTCCCGCAGGTACAGAAACTCAGGGACAGCCTGATGGCCGCCAAACTGCCAGGCACGAGAAGAGCAGGCGGGCTGCAGGCCTGGCGCCAGCCGCCCCCATGCTGGTGTTGTCCTTCCACTGAGGGGCCACGGGGGTTAGGCCTACTCAGTGTCCGCACCCGAGTCAACCGCGAGTTCGACGGGCCGATCCCCAACCTGGACAGTGACCACAGGCTCTCGGGGACCGAGCCTGGGCGAGCCTGGTTGTCCTGTGCTGAGTCTGAGGCGGCTGAGCCAACGCAGGCAGGCACCTCAGTGTCAGGCTCTGGCTGGGGCTGTTTTGGTTTTTTCACCAGGCCCTTTGGGCCCGGCAGGGGGCGCACCGGGACGTTCCCTAGAGAGTCGTTCTGGACATTTGTGGCCCGTGACAGAGGAGAAAAAACAAACAAAAAAAACAAAAAAAAATCTGGAGGCATTAGCCAAAACAAACAACAAATACTATATAAAAATCACAGAAAGAAAAAATTTTAAAACTGGTTTTAACTTGTCTAAAAACAAGTTTTTCCCCTTCTTGATCCCCATTTTATTTAACAGCGCAGCAAAATATTTGCAAACTAAACTTACTTTTAGTCTATTTTGTCTATTTTTGCGTAATGTCACAGGGCAGAATAACCAGACAACAATTTTAGCTGGCTCTGTCAGAATACTCCAGAGAAGACCAGAGTCAACTCCTGATATTTAGTGAGCAGACAAAATTTACTATTGAAATTAGGCAAAAATAGACCCGTTGCCATCAGTAGTAAAATTACTACCACTCTTTACCGTATCACATTGGTATTAAGAGGAGAGAAAATAAAAACGCAAGTTAGTTCTGTTTGCAAAAAGAAGCATTGCACTGCTGAAGATGCTGGCCAGTCAAAACAAGAAAACTTTCTTTTGAGTCAAAGCAAAGTGTAAAAAATCACCAGTATTTTTTGAAACAAAACTTATCAAAAATCAGATTTATCTCCAACAGTTATTTTAGTCCTTTGTAGGAAACTTACTGTCAAAAGTTCCATCAACTGAAATCAGTTGAAGTCTTTTTCTTGAAACAATTTTTCATTGAAGTATACAATATTGCAGGATAACAATCAAAATTGACAATTCACATACATATCAGGTACTGAAATGTGTTAAGTTTCAGAAAACTAAAGTTAACATTTCTTTACATCAAAGTTTTACTTTACCAGGCAAACCAAATAGGACAAACTTAATCCCTTTTACAGGAGGAAAGGGAGAAATTTTGTGGAGTGTCTCAGCAGCTCTGAGGTTCCGCAAAATTTCCTTTGCTAAACCAAGTAACAGATTACCAGAAATACCAGAAATAGCAGCAACAATATTCAATCTCTATGAAAGCTCCAGCTCAACTCAGTAGTACCATGTTGACAATCAAACCATAACCTTTTTTATGTCATAACTGTAGTCCCCCTTTTAATTTTTTCCCCAAATCTGAAATTTTAAAACTCCCATCTTTCTGACACTTAAAAGACATTATGTACCCAATACCAGTAACCCAGACAAGGAATAAAATTACACCCAATACAACCTTAGAAGTACGTTTTCAAACAACCCATCAGACCACAAATTAGTTACTACTAAGCAAAAACTATCTCAGATCATGTATTTTAACAACACTGGTACCAATTTCCAGCCCCCTCAGTCTCCGTGGCCGCAGCTGTGGTGTGCGCGCACACACATACATACACACACACACACACACACACACACACACACACGCCCACACACCATCGCCGACAGTTGTTCATACGGAGGTTACCGCAGTCCCTGCCACAGAAACCCCCAACTAGTCGCAAAGCTGGGCTCTGGCTCTAACTGTCCCGACGGGCTCTGGGGCGACCAGGCTCCCCTTCCGGCCACTGGGACGGGACTGGTGGGCCCCGGGGGTCCTATGGGGTCCTGAGGACGCCTCTGGCATTTCCGTCCACCTCGCCCAGAGCCCGGCCGGGGCGGCAGTATGGCCGGCAGGCCCCCCCAGGAAGGAGGACCGGTCAGACAGACGGGGGCCATTCTCTTCAGGGAGTCCCGGCCACAGCCCGACTCCAGGCCGGGGCACGAGGGGACAAACCTGCCCCCGGGCGCTGTCATCGAGCCTGACTTTCCAGGGGGACAAAGGGTTAGAGGCCGCAACGGTCAGCGGCATCAACGAGCACGGGGGCGAGCATGGCGGCTTCCTCGTCTCAGCAGCACGTTTTAGGAAGCGAGGATTTCTTGTAGCAGGTGGCTGCATCTGGGTACCCCATATTTATAGTTACAGTATTTATATTTATGTTTATTTATATTCAAATTCAATATTCCTCCCCATACAAGCCAGGATAAATTTATTGAGCAAAATATACAACGGCTATAGCTTTGGGCACTGGAATCAAATGCACTTGAGCTGGACTTTTGACTTTGGCTACTACAGTGTACTTTGGAACACGTTTCTTTCCCCTTCTGCCTGTTTCCTCATTTCAAAAATGGAAGTGTTAGTATCCTTGTGTGTCTGTAATGCGCTGCATTTAATGAAGATTTGGATGAAAGTGCTCATGTACCATGAAGGCCAGCTCTAGCAAGAGCTGCTCGCGAAAGTGTTTTCTGCAGCAAGAATGTACAGCTTCTCAGATTGTACTTTAAGTGAAACAAATATATTACACATGAGATTGGGTGAAACACATGCCAACACTTTCCAAATCGCTTCTTACCTACTGGATACTTAGGGAGCCAAATCACTGTAACCCATGAGTCATCTGAATGAGCAAATGAGCAGATAATCTCATTAGAAATACGGTCTTGTCAGGAAACAAGACCCACACGAGGTAGGCTCCTGGCTTGAAGAAGGTAGCGGAGGAAAGAAAAACAGACTCACGGTGTTTGTCAGATTCTGTGAGTCAAGTCAGCGAAATGGCTGGTGCTGAACTTCTGGGGAATGTAACGTCAGGAGACATGGCCCAGATGAGAATGTCAGGAGCAGGGTTCCTGGCTGGCAGAAGAAGGCAGTAAAGGAAAGCAATGATGATACATGTTCTTCGCCAGAAGTCAGTGAGAAGGCTGGGGCTGGACGTAAGGCAGTGAATGGATGAATGGGTGAATGCAGACGGCCAGAGACGTGGCCCAGATGACAATGTCAGATTTCCTGGCTTGAACAGAAAAAAAGGAAAGAAAAGCACATATGAAATTAACATGTCAACAGAACCTCTGACAGTAAGAAATGAGAGAGCTGTGGTATTTCCAAAGAGGTGGGCACAGCAGGAGATGTGAAGAAGATAAGGACGCTGGAAGGCCTGTAAAGAAAACATCTAATAAGGAGGAAATCAATCCTATGGATGACTCTGATGACATAACTCAGACAGCTGAAACAGCTTCAAAGCAAAGTGAATCGCTTTACTCCGAACATGAGAATCATATGCTGTTAATGGAACAACCTTGCATGAGTTGTAGAGTTTTTACTAACTTACCAAAATCCCAGGATTTAATTTGTTCACATAAAAGATTATCAGAACTTAAAAGTAACACTGGTCAACAATGAGATCGTTACTGACTTAAAAAAGGCCCTAATCTGTAGTATCTTGGTGTGCTGAACATGAATATAACCCTGACAATTTTTTAATAGCTCTCGTTTTGAAGATATTTCATATAATTCATTTTATATGTTTCACCATGTAAATTTATCCAGTAGAACTGCAACAACATCCTAAATCAGAGTTGACTGCATCATTGTCTGATGCAACGCAATACTACTGCCAGGCGGCTGCTGAAGTAAGCTGAGGTCAGCAGTGCATTCTATAAAGCCCTGTCAGAAAGGTTGAGCACTGAAAATATCTCAGACTTTGTGCGAGACAGTTAAGCTACTGTTCCATAGATCTGTTATTATTTTATCCATTTAGGCACAGTGCAGAACAGTCATGTCTCGAAAGTGCGTTCACAGTGTGGACAATTTCTGCTCTATTTGTGGGAAAGTGACATTTGCCAACCAGAAGAAAAGTATCACTTCTCAAGTGAGGCGGCTTATCATCTTTCCTTAGGATGCAAGGTTGGTGACCAAGACAAGCCTTGGGCCCTGTGTAGATGCTGTGCTTTCACAGCGGTTAAATGGCAAAAGACCATCCATGCCGTGTGCAGGCCCCACGGTGTGGAGAGAGCCAAGCAACCCCATAAAAGACTGTTACTTCTGCTTGGTTCCTCCTCTTTCTGGAGGAATAATGAAACCAAAGGAGTCGAGAATAGTCTACCCAAACATCCCTTCTGCATTGAGACCAGTCCCACATGGTGAGGGACTTCCTATTCCAGAACCGCCAGCAGAATATTCATCTGATGAGGACAAGGGTGAGCCGACCTGTTCTTCTGCTGTTCCATCAGCATGCAGTGATCCAGATTTTCACTGTGGTGCATCATCGACCCCACACAGACTAACACAGGAAGAACTAAATACCTGGTTTGTGATTTGGACTTATCCAAGAACAAGGCAGAATTGCTAGGATCAAGACTCCAACAATGGAATCTTCTAGAAGATGTCACAATTAATTTATATCGAAAGTGCCACCAGCAGTTGGAGCCTTTCTTCAGAAAGGAAAGCACTCTGGTATTCTGTTCTGATATTGAGGGCCTCATGAATGCCTTAGAAATCACTCATGACCCACAAGAATGGAGAATATTTCTAGACTCTTTGAAACTGAGTCTTAAGGCTGTGCTTTTGCACAATGGAAACCGTCTTCCATCTATTCCAGTAGCGCGTGCTGTCCACATGAAAGAGACATACGGTAACTTAAAGCAGCTACTGAATTCCACTGAGTATAACAAGTACAGCTGGCACGTCTGTGGCGATTGGAAGCTAGTTGCCCTTTTAATGGGACTGCAGCAGGGATATACAAAATACATGTGTTTCTTATGTGAGGGGGATAGCCGAGCAAGTGAATTGCACTCTTGTGGAAGGAATGGACTCAGACAAAATGTAGCAGTTGCAGAGAAGACTATTCAGCACTCGGTTCTGGTCGAGGCTCACAAAAGCCTGCTACCACCCCGTCACATCAAACTAGGTTTGGTGAAGAAGAATTTCATGAAAGCCGTGGACTGGACCTCGCCAGCCTTCCGATACCTGCATGAAAAATTTCCTCGACTCAGTGAAGCAGAGATTAAAGAGGGAGTTTTTGTGGGTCTTCAGATTCAAGAGCTCTTCAAAGATGACTGGCTCAACAACTTGGTGCAGGGTGATGCGGAACAAGCATGGAATGCTTTTTGCCCAGTGTCTACAAACATTTTGGGGACTGTTAGGGCAGAAAACTACAAGGAACTAGAAGACATGCTGATGCAGTATCAGAAACTTGGCTGCAATATGTCTCTAAAGATCCACTTCCTTCATTCCCATTTGGATTTCTTCCCTGAAAACTGTGGTATGGTTAGTGATGAACAGGGCAAACGTTTTCATCAAGATATCACATCAATGGAACAAAGATACCAGGGAAAATGGTCCACTCCAAGGCTGGCTGATGACTGCTGGACACTCCCCAGAGATGCTCCTCAACAGCTGTACAAGAGACAAGCAAAGAAATCGAAGAAGATCTATAACTTGATTTTGTACAGGTATTAACCATAGGCCTATTACTATTGGCATGCATTTCGTGATGTAAACAGCCATTTATTGCAATTACAAAAAAAAAAAAAAAACTAGAGCCAAAAGTAGGATTTGACTGTCATTGTTGAGCACATACAAATGGATAGGAAATGACTAATTTTATTTCACTAACATGACTTTTGTAAAAATTTGTTGACCAGTGTAATCCTTGTGAACTACTTATGGCAAAATTAGAAAAATGAAATATGAGATTTGTGGACTACAAAAGGAGCTGTTGAAAGCAAAAGAAGTAAAATCACAGCTAGTGCAGCAAAAAAATGGAACAAGAACACAGCAATTGGAGAGATCAGCTAAGAAGAAAAGAAGAGCCATACAGGAGTGAAGTTAAAGTAAAACAGCAGCTTGAGTCCACACTATCAGCAGTAGATATGGAACTGAGAACTCTAAGCAGTGGTTTAATTAAGATTTCTGATAGCTATGAAAGAGAGAAAGACCAGTTACATAAAAACCACACTTTGCAGGATGAAACTGGTACACTGAAACTGGAAATAAAATGAAAAAGCAGAACCAGGAAAAGGAAAAGAAATACTTTGAGGATATTGAAATTATAAAAGATTTTCTTCAGAAAAAAATAAAACTGAATGAGGAAACAATATTCCAACATCGTGAACAACTTTTTGTCCTAAAGACTGCAAATAACTTGCTAAACTCTAAATTGGAAAGTGAAAAACAAAATAAAGGAAGACTGAAAACAGGGAATACAGCTGGAGCCCAGTTACTGGTACAAATTCTGGACTTTTGGTTCTGGGGTTCCTCTTAGGGATGGCAGTACAAATGCTATTTGGAGGAAAGGGGGGTGATACCGTAAAAATGCAAGAGCAGATAGAGAAACCGCAAGAGCAGACAGAGGACGTCCTCCAGGAATCGGATTTGGGGAAGGCACAAGCTCATCTGACGGCCCGGAGAGGACCAGCCCTCCCCGGAGAGTGGTAACGGGAGGCCCAGGAGGAGGAGGACCGCCCCTTAATGGGAACTTGGAATCCCCCGGTGGAGACTCCCTCCCTGTGGCCATGCACCCTGAGGAGGCCGTGAAGGCTCCGTCAGCCTCGCCGCCCCCCCCACCCCACCCCCCCACCCCCGCAATAAGACCTCTCGTCCTCGCACCAGACGAGGCACCCAGTTTGGCCAAGGGGACTGCGCTGGGGCAGGAGAGTTCCCTCTTCCGCAGTTCCCAGTGGGGGACTGAACGAACAGGGCCAGCCTGCTGGGTATTATTGGTCCTATAACCCCTTTCCCCAGGGGATCTCTTAAACTGGAAAAGCTCTCTCCCTTCATATTGGTAAGACCCTCAAAAGATGGCAGATTTGTCCGCCTCAATTTTCGCCTCTCATCGGCCAAGTTGGGCAGACACACAACCCACGTTAAATACACGCTAACTTGGGACGCGCGAAGGACGGTCTCGGGAAAGGCTAGGGAGGAAGCTGGGCGTCTCCACTTGGAGGATGCAGGTAAAGCAGGCTTGGAGGAGGCGGTTCCTTTGGCCGACCCTAACGGGGATCCAAATGAGGGAACATGGAAGTGTCGAAGCACTATCACGAGTCTGTTAGTGGGGCTACGGCAGGGGATCCCAAAATAAGAGAGT
Source organism: Scalopus aquaticus (assembly GCA_004024925.1). Classification (NCBI taxonomy): domain Eukaryota; kingdom Metazoa; phylum Chordata; class Mammalia; order Eulipotyphla; family Talpidae; genus Scalopus; species Scalopus aquaticus. Next base: position 3,979 of record PVIJ01011299.1, on the reverse strand, counting down.
TTTGGGAAAATCCTAGAAGCACATCACAAGGTTAACGAAGTCCTTCTGAGTTCTTGTAAAGAATTACGCAGGCGCACAGCAGACACACAGATGTGGAAAAAAACCCAGAATGGTAAACATGACCTTCAGTGCTCAGAGGACTCCAGATATGAGGAGGAAGTCAACGAAGACGCGGCTGCTGCAGAAACGACTCCCTGCCAGTCAGTGGCGTTGCTTTCAGAGCCTACCGTGGAAGAGGCCAGGAGACGGGGCCTGCGGCGGTGTGTGTGGGAGAGCGCACAGGACGGGCGCAGAAGGAAAAGAGAAGGGGCAGTAAGAGAACCTCTAGGGAGAGACCAGAGTGCGTACTGCAGAGAGGAAGCCACTGCAAAAACAGTCGTCCCTGGTTAAATGAGAAAGGGGAGAAGGCATGAGAAAAATGTGGAAAAGGAAGAGGCCCGTGGAAGCTCAGAATGGGGGTTCGTGTAGACACTGTAAAATGGAAAATGGGCAAAATAGGAGAAATGAAGGGCTAAGGAGGGAAGAGAAAAGGCAAATGGTGGTGAAAGGTGGTTGTTCAGATGAGAAATGGAGGTGCCCAGGGGTTCCATTCGATAGAAAGAGGCCTATTACACACCCCCTTTGAGCCCCGGCTAACACTTAATGTGGGGGTCGCTGTACAGATTTCCTGGTAGACACTGGAGCAACCTATTTGGTTCTGAATTAAAAATGAGCCCGGGGCAGCAAGGAAACTGCGCACATCACTGGGGTTACCGGAGGCCTCCACAAAAAGCCTTCCTACACCATTAGAATGTCCCTTTGGAGACAAAAATTTGCAACATAGTTCCCTTTATATGAGGGAATGTCCTACTCCGCGCGTATTCCACGCCTTGGTCAGTATCTCCTTAGTAAACTGAAAGCCCAAATTGTCTTTTCAGCTCAGGATCAGAGGGTACACTTACGGGCGCCCCCAGAGCATGCCTTGCCCTATCAAATGATACCCAGGAGCACCCCACAAGGTCAAGCACCACCTCCTGAGATTAGTCCCAGGGTGAACGACGTCGTATGGGCTGATGGAACACCCGCGTGCGCCCAAAATGCAAACCCTCTAAGAACTGAACTGGTGAAAAGGAGCAAGACCCCAAGGAAAAAGCAGCATCCTCTGAAAGAGGCTCTGACGGGAGCTCAGCCGGTGTCAATGAGATTTACAGAACGGTCCCACGCGGCCCGCTGCGCCCCCGAATACTCCCAAATTGGCAGCAAGGAAGCCCCACGCAGACGAGTACCGTTCCGTAAGGACCTGGGCGCATTTAACGATGTTGCTGAAGACATTCGCCCGTTGGTACCAATCCGTTCACTTGCTGCCCAGCGTACCGGGACGCTAAGGTTGGTTCTCCGTGCGGACTTGAAGGGTGCTTTTTCTGCACCCCAGTAGGCACTCGGGACCAGGAGCCTTTTGCTTCTGAGTGGAAGCACCCAGTTTCCAAGACTACAACTCAATATTGCTGGCCTGTGCTTCCCCAAGGACTTAAGAATTCCCCAACGATTCCTGGGAAAATACAGGCCAGGGGTCTTCGGAAGATCCATCTGAAACAGGGCACCCTTCTGCAGTGTGTCAGTGACTCACTGACTGCCGGTCCTGACTATGACTCGTTTGGAAAATACCACGTTGCTCTTGAACCATGTGGCAGAATGTGGCTAGGAGGTGTCACCACAGAAGGCCCAGCTCTGTAAGAAAAAAGTGGCATACCTGGGATTTGAGATTGAAAGAGGAAAATGAAGCCTCATGACTGAGAGGAAACAGGTAGTTTCCGCCCTCAACGTTTCCCGCAGTAAGAGACAGTTGTGTGGAGTACTGGGATGGCTCGGTTTTGTAGAATCTGGATCCCCAACTTTGGACTTAGAGCAAAACCTCTTTCGGAGGCTCTCAAAGGCCCAGACTCTGAACGTCTGTGTTGGGCTCCTGAATGCCAACAGGCCTTGGAGAAAATAAAGAGTTAACTGATGGGAGCACCAGCTTTAGGACTGCGGGACCTCAGGAAGCCTTTGGACTCTACGCCCACGAGAGATCAGGAGTTGGACTGGGAGTGCTGATCCAGTTACTGGGACCAGAAACGCAGCCCACTGCGCATCTGTCCAAACAGCTGGGTCAGATGAGTAAGGGACGGCCTCTGTGTGTGCGGGCTGTGGCTGCAGCTTGTGGCCTTCTGCGTAAAGCAGAAAGTTAACTTTGGGTCAGCCCATTACTGTGTATGCACCTCACCAGGTTCTGACATTGTTAGAACAAAAGGGTGGACTTCGGCTGACTGCCGGGTGCACGGGAAAATATCCAGCTGCCCTGCTGGACAATCCCAATACACAGTTACGAGTGACCAGTTCTTTCAACCCAGCTACTCTGCTCCCGGATAATACAGAGAACTGTGGAGACGGTACTCAAGCCCACAACTGTCTGGAGATTACTGAAGCTGTGTGTGCTGGCAGGACAGACTGACCTGCCAGCCTCTGCCAGACCCAGACTGGGAGATTTACAGGCAGGAGCAGCTTCATGAGCCAGGGCCGCGATGCGCGTGGCGGGCAGCGGCGACGCTTGAGAGAGCTCTAGAAGCCAAGGCCCTTCCGGCAGGGACATCGGCACAGAAAGCGTAAGCGATCGCGGTGATCCGCGCCCTAGAGTCTCTAAAGGTAAAAGGGCAAATGTCTTCACTGACTCTAAATATTCCTTCATGGTTCTCCACGTGTATGGTGCCGCCTGGAGAAAGAGGGGGCTCCCTACATCCAACAAGAGGGTGTTAAGCACCCACTGGACGTTTCAGCATTACCGGAGGCAGTAACCCTGCCATCAGCTGTGGCAGTGGCGCATTGTCCTGGCCACCAAAGGGACAGCTCTGAAACTGCAGAGGGCAGCAGAGCAGCTGACCGCGAGGCCAAGGCCGCTGCTCGTTCTGCTCTACACGGTGCATTAACCACGGACTTGCCGAGGTATGTCCCCATACACAGGGGCCAAGATGTGGGAAGGGCCCCAAAATGGGGATTTAATGCCTTTGCTCCAGCTCAACGTGGAGGATGAACTCTCCGGCATGATTCTCCTCCCAGAGGCCCTGGTCTATCCAGTACTGAGACAGCCACACCAAGGCTCCCGCTAGGGCAGCCATGCGCTGCTGGAATTCATAGGCCGTGGGTGTATCGGCCCACGATGTGCTTTTCCCCCAGACTAATCTGCCGAACACCCTGTTAAGAAGATTAGAGCCGTGGGTGGGAGTCGGGTGTGTATCACTGGACTCACTCCCTAAACCCAATATATGGCGTGACCCGCCCTTGTCTGTCACTAAAAAGGCCAGGCCCTTGCTCTCCGGCAGCGTCCTGCCGTCGTGCAGTCTGCTCCACTGTCTCTTTCCTTTTCACCGTGGTGTTGCTCAACGCAACAGTACACCACATTTAAAGGGACCTAATTTGCACCTGGTAGCTCGACAAATTACAAAATGTTGCCGAATTTGTGCAAAGAATAACCCTAAGACAGATTCACACACAAGTTACTGTGGTTCAGTATAAGGGAAAGTGTCCTTTTGAGGACTGGCAAGTGGACTTTACACAGTGCCTAGGACTACTGGAAACTACAGGTATCTACTGGTTTTGTAGACACCTTCTCAGGATGGGGGGAGGCATCCCCCACTGAATCAGAAAAGGCTTCATAGGTGGCCAAATGTAAAAGTAAGAATGCTAAAAACTGTTCAGAATGTTTGGTCACTGACAAAGGTTAAAACCAACATTGGTGGCAGCAAGGCACCAGGCTGCCAGTAGCCATGAAAGTCTCAAGGCCAGCAACCTTGAGATAGAACTCCCCCTGCCTGGGGCGAGGATTCCAGGAACTCCTAAAGATAACAGCACAGACCATCTGCTCCAGACCCCCTCATCCTTGATGTTGCCAAGGTCACTAGGACTTGCTGAATTCCATTGCCTTTATAAGCTGACCCAGTTCTGTACTCGGGGTCCTCATTTTGCC